>VXBT01009942.1:96182-227203 GCA_013400235.1 Oriolus oriolus | reverse complement strand
GGGGGGGGGGGGGGGGGGTGCGCCCGGGCGCTGATCACACAGTGCAGGCTGCAAATCGATAACCCTTTCCTTGTAATCCCAGTAATTGTGGGAATCACGGCTCTCCGTTAAAGGGACAGCGGGCTGCAGCGGGGGGCGTGGGGGCTGCGCTTGCACAGCCTCTGCTCCCCGAGGGCCCGCCCTGGACTCCCCAGCTTTGCCTGGCAGGCAGCTGGCAGGGCTGCGGGCAGGAGGCAGGGCCAGGCTGGCCCCACCAAGCGCCATTTGCACAGACCCCTTGGCGGCTGCAGTAAGGCCCTTCCTGTCACCTGTGGCATCCTCCTCCCAGGGCAGAACACGTCCAGAACCCCCGGCTAGAGGCGCAGGGGGGAGCGAGAGCAGCCCCCGGGGGCACAGGCAAGGGAAGGGGCCGCCCACAGCTGCGCCTCCCCTGCCCAGACTTCCTGCGGCTGCCCCAAGTCCCCACGGAGCCTCGGCAGCTCAGCCCAGCTCCTTGCCTTCCTCGGTTCTGGCACTGCCAGGAGCAGCGGGAGGCCTTGGGCACTCTGTGCAGGTCGGGTTTCCATGGATTTAGTGATATTTTGTCGCGTGGCAGAGGGCAGAGGGATGAGAAGGACTGGTGAGCTGCTGGCTGGAATCGGGCTGGCGTGAGCTGCCCCCGGCCCCGGGTGTCCCCAGCGCAGCACCCCAGCCCAGCCCCGCGCACTGCCCCGTGTCCCCCAGGTGTGTGGCTGCGGGGTCGGGGTGCCAGGCAGCTCCAGGGCGGCCGGCGAGGGGGGTGCGTGGGCAGGAGCAGGGCCTCATGCCCCCGGCGCTCCTGCCCTCTCCCTGCCGCTGACCATCTGTCATTCAATTAGGGCTGGGAGGCAGCTGAGGGGCTGGGGAGAGCGGGGCTGGGGGTCAGCGACCCCGCACACAACGGCCTGCTGCCTCGCAGACGAGAAGAAGTTCAAATGTTAAATGCTCTCCGGCCCCGGCTCATCCAGGGCACTCGCCTTTGGAGGCAGCGGAGGGGTGAAGGGCATCAGTCATTAGCACTTAGATTTCAGCTCCGAGGTTGACCCTGCCTTCTGTTGGGGGATTTTGGCCTGAAAAGCCTTAACCCTTCCAGGGCAGCCCCCACCCCTCTCCAGCCCCCACTCGGGTAGCCCCAGGCCGGTGCTGCCTGACCGGGCTGCTCCCCGCAGCTTCCCGGCTGTCCGGGGCTGCTCCCCGGGCAGGTGGGTTTGGGGGAGAGGAGGGATCCCCGCAGCCCTGCCCGCAGCCGGCCCCTTTCCTGACCCCGTGGAAAGGGTAAGGCAGGGCAACAAGTCAGTGCCGGCAGGGAGCCACGCCGCGGGCCCGGGCTGCAGGCAGCACACGCGCCCTGCCCACCCACGGCTGCATCTCCCGCAGGGTGCCTGACACCCCTCTCCTCCTTACAAACAGACCAGAACAAATTGATGAATTGAGTTTCCACTATGCTAATCTGGGCATTATAAATATTTAACTATCAACCCTAGCAGCCAGCCAGAGAGGGCTCCTCTCTTCTTTACATGCCGCTTAATCTAAAGTAAATGTTTGCCCCAGAAGTGGCTAGGGCAATCTGAGCATCTCATTCCCTGCCCCTTCCTCCCTCAGGGGAGCCCTGTGGGTCCGAACAGAGGGCTTGTCACGTTTGACTCATTTCACAGAGTCTCCCTGAGAGCCTTCCTCCTTGTTTTGGGTGTGTTACGAAGCTAAACTGGGGCAGAGATTGAGCTGTGGCTTCTGCCGAGGAAGTGCCCCAAATCAGAGGTCTCTGCCCACATCACCCGACCCTGGGCTGCTCTGCCTGGTGCAGATTTCACATGTATTTAGAGATGGAGAGATTCCTGACTTTGGATCAAGGCAATGAAGAATGGAAAACAATTCCTCTGTCTAATGAAAACCCACAATATTTATAATTTCCATGGGATTATACCTAGCAAGTGAACTCCCCATGTCCTTAATTTCAAGGACAGATTATATATCCCTCACAACATCAGCATTTGGTATGATTGGTAGATTTTCTTGCTTGATATACTTACTGTTTGCTGCTGAAGGCAGTAATTCTCTCTTTCAACATGGTAATGCATCACAAGTGTTTTTTAATGACTGCAGACCTTTGTTTTTCTGAAGGGCTTGAGCAGCTTTTTGAAACTCTTGTCCATAACAGTCTTGCAAGTTATTCACCTTAGAGACTGTAGAAGCAAAAGAAAATGTCACTCAGAGTAGTGCAGGGGTTTTTGGGGCTCCAAACAGCTCAGCTGGGGCTTGGTCTGGCATTTTTAAAGCATTTGTGTGGCAGCAATGCCACTCACATGAAGCAGCAGGTCTTGGGAAGTTGCCTTGCTGTTTCTGAGCTCTGTTAATCTGTTAATGAGGATCTTGGGATATCTGTTGCTCATGGTGGCTCGGTCTCTTACCTGCTAGCAAAGAGTGAAGTTCTCCTCTAAAGAAGAGTGCCCTGGTGCTCTGGTACATCCCTGGGGCAGACACCAAGTACCACTGCACACTGTGAGCTCACATCCCTCCTGACAGCCCCTGACCAAGCGCAGAGCACAGCACGGTGAGACAAAGGCTCACACTGAGCTAGGTGTGCCAAGAGTATGTGACAACAACCACGGGTGTCGTCACCTGAGCACGCACGGGAACAGGACACCAACCCCTACCTTAAAATACACACGAGAACAGGAGATGACATCCTGCCTGCAATGATCCTGCAAATCTCTGTGGCTTCCCTCACACCCTCATCCCTCAGTTATTTAGAAACACAGGGAATGTTGGTCTATGTTTTTGGTCTCTTTTCCTCCCTTGCTGGGACAAGCTGGCAGCAGACTGGTAAGGTCCTGGGGGAAGTGAGAGTGCAGCCCATCAGGGTGTAAAAGCAGGGTGGGTGCTGCGCTGGAGATGTGAAGCACTAGTTACTTTGCTGTAGGGTCAGATATTGGATTATCAGCAAAAGTTGATCCCAGTCACATGACAGATCCTACATTTGCTGTCATAAAATCTATCATTATTTAATAGGCATGGAAATCAAATTCTTCTGTGGACTATGAAGCAAGAATCTTTTAAAAATGTCTGTTTACCACAACAGACAACATATCGATCATTAGTTTTGAGACCTCACAGACAATTCAGAGATGTGTGTGAACACAAGCTGGCAGCTTGCTTTGCTCTATTCACTGTCCAAAATCAAACCCCACCGACTGCCACACACTCAGCTTTCCAGTCAGGAAGATTTTAATTTCTTTACTTTAAAGACTACTGTTTTGTTAAAGACAAATAGCAAGAAAATTATAAAACACCAACCTGCCTTCTGGTGATGCTGCTGTTTGCAGTGATGCTGACAGGTACACACAGTGAGGAGACACTCCTGTCTTTTGCCACAGAAGAAAAACTGCCTTCTCTGGATGCAGCTGACCTGGTATTTACCACTGTGAACAGCCTTATCCATTCTGGCAGCACAAAAGGGCTGATCTCCTCCTGACTTGAGCCAACACAATTTTTTCCCCTGGTATTAGAGGCACTGGAACGGGTGGAAGGTGGACCAGGTTGTTTTATTCTTTGCAAAGTCTACAAGTACTGTTTCCATCCTTCAGCCTCCCCATTACTGCCTTAGGATCCCTGGATGAGAGCCATGAGATGAAATTAAAAGGAAAAGTCGCAATGCTGGTGTGGGGCATGCAGGAGCTTCAGTGGGTTACAGCACCCTGTCCGAACCTGTTCTCCTCCAGCTGGTGACAAAGGTGTGCCCACCCCTCCTCTGCACCCTGGCAAGGCAGTTCAGGCCACGATAAAGGGCTCTCCTGGGTAAGGATCACTGACTTGTGATTTGTGCCAGATTTCCTGAAAGAGACAGTAAGTCATCTCACATGGATTGCTGTAGAGTATTTGTAGATGTGTTTTTCGATCTCCATGAGCTGCCGTGGCCCCATGGTCCCCAGACTGAGCCCCCTCTGTCCCTGCCAGCCAGTGGCACCTCGGTGATACCCAGCACTGAGGAGAGGAGGGGGAGCGAGCACTATCTCCCTCTAGCTTTAGAACTAGCACAGTCTTTAATCTGTGCATATTTTAAGGTGTGGGGATCCCATAAATCCTTCCACATCTGGGATCGCTTGTAATGGCCAGTGTCAGGAGTTTAGAGAGGAGCTTTCCTAAGATCTAGTGCCCGGAATCAATAGCAGCTGCAATTCCAGGCTGGGGGATAGGCTGAATCCCGATTTGATTCTCAGGTGTTTTCAATTGTATTTCCAGCAAAACATTACTATTGTTAAGTGATTCTGCTGGTCTGGTCGTGCCTTTTGAAGTTGCCTTTATTTCTTTGAGCTCAGATTCCTTGAGATCCTCTAGGTGCTCCGTCCCCAAACCCGCATGTATCTAATAAACCTGACAGCTTCCCAGCAGATGTCTCCACCTTCTCCATTTTCTCCTTTATTGAGGAGAGAGACTTCACTGGAGAGTGCATCTTAGCAAGTGGGGCCAATCCAGGCTCTTCAGAGAGCTCCCAGAGGCTCAAGTCATCTGCTCCAGCCATGAAAGAGCAAGAGGACCTTGCGTGGCAGGGCAGGGTTTGCCACACGCTGCAGCTCACGCTCCTTCGTTCTCCGCTTTGCCCTTGCCCTTGCGCGGTGCGTCTGGCAGCGTCAGCTCCCATCTGCCCGCGAGCAGGCGTGCTGCTCAGGGGTGAATTTTCTGAGGTTTCAGCCACCCCACCTCCCTGTGGGGAGCACCCCTCATTGTTAACAGCATCACCATTCCTGTTTGTGCAGAGAGTGCTGCCCGGGAGCACAGGAAAATGGAGTCTGGAGGAAAGGGCTCCGTTGCACAGCGTGCCTTCGGCCTCGGGCACAGCGTGCTGGGCAGGACTGCTGGCTGGACTCTGCCCTCCCCATGAGGGGCTGCTGGGTCTGTGCTAAGTCACAGGCAAGTCGGGGCCAGATTTCCCTTGGCTGTCCCTGTGTGCTCTGAAGTGCCTACATCTGAATTCCTCGTGGGTGGAAGAAAGGAACATGGAGGTGATGGGCAGCATCTGTAATAGGAAATTGCTGTCTGCAGATGTGTGTGTGAAGGAAAGCCTGTGTCAGACAATGGTATCAAGGGATAAATTCCACAAGTGAGTGAATCCATCTGAGCGTAAGACACAGGTTGTGCATTTTCCTCAAGAAGGAGCTGAACAGCTTCAAGGATATCAATCCACTTTATGAATGACATGGTTTCCCTAGCATTGCCTATGCTTACTCAGTAGGAGAGAAGACAACAGGCAAACAAGCAGGTGTTTGGCCTATCTTGAACCAGGTTTTGAATCCTTACTCTCTTTGCATTCAGGTAGAGCCATACTGGCAGTTTAGTTTGAGTGAGGAGTTTGATGATGCTCCTCTTTTGAAGGAGCAGTGTGGTAGTGTCCAAGCTGAAACTCCTCCTGGAAAATACAACCTTCTCTTCTGGCTGGCTCTGCCGGTGGGTGGTGTGCAGTGGGAGATGCTCCAGCTCTTTTAAAACAAGGCTTTGCCCACTGACTACAATGGAAAGCAGCTTGTTACCACGTCCAAGTATAGAAATTTCTCCTGCCTTTGCTTTGCACAGATGGAAATCTGATTGCTCCTTCTAGTCTTCCTCTGTACACCTGGTGTTGTAGGGACCAGTGACAACCTGGCCCTGATAAAGACTTCAAGAGTGCACCTACTATCTGTATCCCAGAAAAACTCCGATCATGTGGGAATAGTTAAAAGTAAGAAAATATATAACAGGTCATCCGTCTGTCAGCTCCAGTCAGCTCGGAGGTGGGAACAGGCTGACACAGCTGGGTGCAGCCATCCCGCCGGAGCCTGCCAAGGCCGGCAGGGCTGCAGCCGCACGGAGCACAGCCCGCGTCCTCCCCTTGGAAGCTCTTTGTCTGCCAGGGCTCGGCTGCCAGCTTTGGGCTGGCCAAAGCACCCAAGCTGCTTTCTGCCAAGCCCTCTCTGATGAGATACTGAGACCTGAGGCGGGGTTTGGTTCTCTATGCAGGAGGCGTGGGGAGCGGCACGACCTTTTCTCGATCCGGCAGCCGCTGCAGCCCTGGCGCTGCGCTGAGGCCAGCGCTGGCTGGTAGAGGCAGGGAGCTGGCTGGTGCCTGGGGCAAGGGCTCGTGGGCACTTCAGGCGGTGCAAACCCTCCCTGCCACCCGGCCCTGGTGCTGCAGAAAGCGTCATGCTGGGGAAGCAGCTGGGTGCTGAGCAGTGCAAGCCTTCGTTTGTACTCTGCTCCCTGGGTATTTGCTCGCACACGGTATCGTTGTGGGCAGGGTGTAACCCCTGGCCTCCGGTGCAGATGGCTGCATGAAAACAATTAATCTTTTGGAGAGCAGTGAATGGAAACATTAGTGCCTCGACCCCTAACACAGGTGAGCATCACTGCCCAGCGTGAAGGTTTGTGTGCACAGGGAGCTTTTGCTGACTGCAAGATTTTGCAGGCTTGGGGGTCTGTAAGAAAAGGCCGAGACAGATGGAGAAATGGATATAGGGATGCAGAGAAGCATTGCATTCCCCTGGACAAGCACTGGGGCAGGAGCCCTGAGAAAAGCCAGTGAGCCCTGATGGGTGCGGGTTGCCCAAGGGGCTGGGAGAGGTGGGCAGCAAATACCCCTTGCTCTGACTCCTGCTGTGGAAAAGGAAGCATGACACGGCTGTTTGCTCCCGGCAGATAACCTGGAAGCCATCTAACAAATACCCCAGCTTCACCTATTATCCCAGGAGGAATCAGCCATCTGCAGTTTTGCTAGCTGTGCTGGACAGGAAGGGAGAGTTCATTAGCAATTTATACGTTTGGTTTGTCTCCTAAAATGGATCTTTCCAGCAGCGGGGATGTGCCATTTCCCTGTTGAGATGCTCCTGCTTTCACAGTGGTGACTCCCAAGCCAATCACTCTCAGCGTGAGCTGGAGTTACCAGCGTATGTAAATGACGTAAATAAGCTGCAGGAGCAGGGTCACGTAACTGTTTTGTTAGGTTCTGCCCTGCCAGCCCTATTTCATGGATTCTGACAGAATATTAACATGTTTGCATATGTAAATGTGTTAAAGAGAGCATCAGCTGAGGGAATACATTAAACCCAGTCGTCCTTCCAAGTTGATTTAATCTGACAGCACCTCCTTTAAAAAAATAAAAAGCATCAGTTTTCCCTTTGTGACTTGATGTACAGTAATTAGCTTGTTAGAGCAGGAAACACCCCCTTTCATAATTGATTTTGCACCCCTTTTACTTGGATATCTCTGACAAGCTGTTTCTTGTTCCCCAAGGACACCATCAGTACTTCCCATGTGTTTGGAATTTCATGAATGTGAATAATGAATATGATTTATCCCTCCCACACTCCCATGCACAGATAATATATGTAGCCAATTTGTGAACTGGACCTCACATCAGAAAGACTGGTGTCAAAGTATTAATAGTGTAGTGACCAACCGTGCACAGGAATTAGGGTCCAGCTAAGCAGAGATTTTTGGGGCATTAGTGAGATGGGAACAGGTTGCACCTCGTGTTTGTCACTGGGGAGGAAAAAAAGAATGAAGATTTTCTGAATGGTGCTGTGTATCGAAGTTAGCATGCCAAATTGGTTGCTTATTACAGCTGGCACAGTGCCTTAGTGGGCTAATGTGTTAATAATGTTTAATGTTTCTCTTAGGCAATGGCACCACTCTTCATTAGCACATCTCAAGCCCTGTCGCTGTTGCTTAGCTCGACATTTTGTTTCTGATGTTTGAGTGAGGGTATTTGAAATCAGGGTTTCAGATCTGCTAATACATGTCACACACTCTTTAAAAATGGATTTTAAAAGGGCCTCGATAATTTTATGGCTACTAATAACATTTGTAGCTATGTGAGCTAAGCTAATGATAAGAGTAATCAAATTTCATGTTTCACGGCATAAAATGAGCAACTGTAGGGGTCAGGAAGGTATTCACTCCCTGCCCTCCTCCCCTGGGAACCACTGTCTTTTCCGGTTGGTTCAGTGGACGAGCAGTGTTTGGGACGTGAAATAGCACAGTGCTGCAGGGAAGTTCAGGTCTCGCACTGTACACAGCAAGGATCTTATCTGTAAGCATCAGAATTCTGGGTTTGGTTGGCAAATGGAGCAAAACATTTGAACGATGCATTTGTTTCACACTGATTACCTCTCACGTTGGCACCAAACACAGTGGGTCTCCCCATTTTTGTGGCTGTTTATTCAAGTCCCCTGAACCTGGACATATGAGGCTCATACTTCTGAGTGGCCCCAGCACGGCCGCGTAATTCACATCCTAAATTTTCAATCAGTAACGCTGCTGGCTTAGACTTCCCTCGAATTCCTGCTTTCACTCGCTGTATTAGCAAGTTTGTTGTGAGCATTTCTTTAACACTGAGAATAACTGCGAGGCATCCAAGAGAGCCTGGAGCCAGCAGCAAACCCCTTCCTTGGCAGCTGCCCCTGCACTGGGGAGAGGCACCGGTGCCAGCAGGTGCCCTCCCTCGCGCACGGCCTGGCTGCGGGGTGCCCGGGCGCGCCGTGCCCGCTGCCGAATGGCAGTGCCGGGCCAGGAGACTGCGATTTGGCAAGGCAACAAACTGTTTAACTGCTGCCTGGCTTTGATAAAGACTTTCTCTCCTGTGCTTTGCCAAACAGTGCCAAGAGCACTTTCTGGCACCCATACTTCTAGTGTGATGTGTTTTCTAAAGCCTTTTAGTGCATTGCACCAGCGATGCAGTGATGAGCCTAAAAGGACTCACTTAACACAATGAGTAATAGGCCAGAGAGGAGATGTGCTGAATAAAATAATCCAGCAGACACAGTCCAAAAGCTATCTGTATTTTTTAAACAGGAAGGCAGCTTTTATTTTCTCAAAAAAGCTATTTCCCAGAAAACCTTGCCATCAGGCATCTTTTGAGGCTCAGAGTGGACTGCCACGAGGAGGGGGCTTCCTGGTACATCAGGGAGCATAATGGGAAAGGCTGAAGTTAAAGACCCTTTAATTGAGGCCTTCAGAATGGTAAGTATAACACTGCATCGCTCTGTTTAGGGGATTTTGAGTATCTCTACCATCAAGGCTACATTTGTCTGTAGGATTAATCACTTTTTGATCCAGAGGGTTTAAGACAGACAGCTTACTAGGAATGTGCTGCATGGCTCTCCCATGCTGGCAATTAGCCTTGTTTCTTCATATTGTCTTGTTTATTATGCCCTTCTCCATCTCTTTTTTTTTTTCCTGATCAACATGTTAATATAATAATTCATTTTTAATCCATTTTTAATCCATCTTTAACCCATCTTTAACTGTGCGGAGGGCTTTTAATAAAGTCTCTGTGTCAAATACAGAAAATGAAAAACTCCTGCTGCTGAGCAGAAAACAGATTTGTATATAGATGATACTGTAAAAAATCCTTGGAAAAACTCAAAGACATAATTTTGCTGTATTTTAGGGCTTAATCTCTAGACTTTCTGAGTTTCTCCTACTTGCTGGAAGATCATCAAGAATCTGAATGATACCCATTACGTTTAACTTGAATGCAAATAGGTTGGTTTGGGACATTGTACCTCACAGGAAAGAAAAATTATGTTATGGTAGCCGTGTGTGGGCACCCACTCAGGTTTTTCAGATGCTAAAAAACAATCTCCTGCCCTTGACAGGCTGTTTTCTCCTGCGTATCAGTGGCCCTGAATGGCAGAGAGAGTACACACCACTGTGTCCCATCACACAGCCTTTTCTCCCATACTCCTAGTCCTTTGTGGGCCAGCACAGAAGACGGATGATGTCTTTATTTCCTCATCATGTGTCCTGCTTGAATGGAGTGGACAAGCAGGAAACTGTCCTTGAGCTCTAGACCAAAAATATCCCTCAGCACTGTGTCTGGGAGGTGTCCGTGTGAAGTTCTCACAGTGGGTTGCACATGGATGGGACTTGTGAGCTGCCACCAATAACACAGCACTTGGCAAAGCCCCCCCAGACCTGGCAGCTGCTTTGGGGCTGGAACCAACCCAAATGCACTTGAATGCTACCTAAGGGCTTAGAGCTTTCCTCTTTCCAGACGTGGCTTGGCCCTGAATCTGCTGGGTGGCCTTGCTTAACCAAGTTCACTGCTCTGCATCCATTTCCCACTTGGCGACCCATGGGAGGGATGCTGGCCACTTTTAGCCAGCATTTTGCTGTACCCTGAGGACGAGCACAATCTCAGGACTGAATATTGCTGTGTAAACCAGCACACAGTGGGTGTAACTACAGAGTCCCAAGGCAAAGCTTATTGACATATGTGGGGCTGCAGTGAACTGACTTTGGTCAGTGTTGGATCAGGTGCTCAAAGCTGTAAATTCTTTTTGACCTTATAACATCCCCAGTGTGAAGTTACTAGCACGGTTAAAACTGGATGCAGCACGAACTGTGCTTTTCTGTCACAACGTTTGTCTTCCTTTTTCTTGGCTCTTCTTTTAATAAATGTAGCTCCTTCTCCTATGGCTCAGGCATTGTGCTGAACCACACCGACAAATGTTCTCAGGTTTTTAAAATATTCGGTATTAAAGAGATCAGGCCAGATGTGTTCTGCTGCCTTCATCACTCTAGGTTGTATACTCTGTGTTGAAATGATTATTGTCATCACCCGGTGAAAGGCAGCTGATGAAAGACTCTCTCTCCCTCTGATGAGCTATCTATCCACCCATGCCTGGTGCAGAGTGCACAGGTTTTGTTTTTGAATGATATATTGCTGTGTCAAAGTGGCTTATGTGCTGCTTAAACTGGCGCTGGTGAATGATAGCGAGCGTGTATTAAACACTCTCCCCGCAATGGGAGCTGTATTTCCCCATCCCCATCTTCGGGAGCACCGAAGCCGATCCCTGCCGGGAGCCCAGCGGGCACCCCTGGAGCAGCGTCTGGTGCGTCTGTGTTCCCACTGGACATTTTCATGGGAATACAGCCTGATACCAAGCGTTTTAAGCCTTTCTGGAAGACACAACTCTTCTTTATGCCCACCTATTCTGTTGACAAAGGAAACTGTTCTACACGACAAATTTTGAAATGTTCTGGGTTTGGGTGCATTTCCCGTAAAACCTTTCCTGTTCTCAAGTAGTGTAGCTTTTGTTTTCCCACTTGTCCCCCTTTTACTCCACTTTACCCCTTTTTTTTTTTTTTCCAATTCTTTGCAAGGCTAGCAACAATAGCCAAGAAGAGACAGAAGAAGGGGAAGCATTGGTGTTTCCATTTTGGGTCTACCGACAGACACCCAAACCATCTTCCAAGGAAGTGTTTGATGAACAAAACACATTAAAACAACATTTTGCCTTGAAAAATGTTTTGATTGGAAAACTCAGTTCTCAAAGCCATCCACACTTCCACAGTCCTTCAGTACATCTGGAAAATTCCAGCATCCCTGAGCAGAGTCTGTAACATGAATAAGACCTTTCCAAACAACTGAGAATAATTAAAAAAACCAAGACACAGATATTTTCCTTGTATAGTGACACAATCGAATACTTAACCAAAAATATGTAATGAAAAGTCTAGGTCACAAAATGGAGTGCTGCAGCCTGGAAAAATAGTTTTCTGACCTTCTGGATTTCCTCTATTAGAGGACTACTGTGCAGTGAGCAAACCCTATTTCTTACAACAAAGAAATTTAGCAATCTGGAGGCTGTGTCACCTTGCTGGCAGAAACACTGAGCGGCAATAGTGCTGAAAGTCAACACTAATAGCTGACACCAAATTAAACTGCCAGGGTTTGTGTGATGTAGTTCTGTCACCCTTTGACACGTTTGATGTGAATTCAGAGGCTTCTGCTGTAAACTCATCAGCAGAGCTCATGACGCATCATCTTTACATATCTGTCCATCCACATTTGTCAGCAAACTGTGAGCTCCAGATGACTCCAGCGATTGGGATATAGATTGCTTTACCTTCACGTACAGTAAATAGAGTGTTTTAACACTTGTGATACCCTCAGCTCCAGCTTTTAACTGACAAAGTCTTGTTAGCTGCACTTCAGCCTTTCTGCGTCCACGCTGAACGTGGTGATTGATGGGGGCTGATTATGGCAGTGGGGTGGCCCATCCCTTCTTAACTTGTGGCTCAAATCATCTCCCGTTTGCCCATGCAGAAGAGCAGCAGGCGCACTCCTAAGAGTCTTCATGAAGTGCCTGATTGAAAGGCCACAGCCAATTAGGTTGAGCTGAAATGGACACTTGCAGGATGTCCTCGCCTCTCAGTTCCCTGTGTGGTGCCTGCAGAGAGCAGGCACTAGACAAGTGCTGATAGTGCTCACATCTGCTTGCATCACCCAACAGCTCTCAGACCCAGGGGCCGGTGTTTCAGCCTGGGAAATGTGGCAGGGTGACTGTGCCCCCACTTCACCACTTTGGACCAGGAATGGCCCCAGCAAGTGCCAGGGCTCAGAGCCTGATGCAGCAAACTGCTCACAAATGCAAGTCACGCTGCTGAGGCAGTTGTTGACCAGTGACAAACAAATAATCTTGCCCTAAAATAACATGGCATTTCAAAACACAAACAACTCCCACATGCTTCTCCCTGGGCAATCCAAAAGGGATTTCTAATATTTGGCTTTCTCTAAACCAGTTAGTGTTTTTGTAGTTTCGGATTAATGCCTTTTGGTTAAGAGCTCCAAATTTTCCTGTTAATTTTGGACTTACTGAGGTAATGAAAGCAGGTTCCCTCAGATGACAACAAATTCTGCTGGGGTGCATGTGAGGGCTGGACTTGATGTGATGCTCTGAGCAATGCTGAAGAGAGTCCCCAGGTCTGTGCCAGGTGTGTGCCTCCCCTATGGACCAGAAAGGAAGAGGGTCTGCAGTTTCTGTTTACGTCTCTGTGGTATTTAACATATTTTCTAGCTTCAATAGCATCTTTTTTGTCACATATTGCCCTAATATGTGTAACATTTTGTTCTACTGACTGGCTTTGCTATCAGTGTAGATCACCATGGACAGAAAGCTGTATTTAGGCTCACAGGAGGAACAAACAGACCAAGAACAATAAATCAGACTTTTTTTTTATAAGTCCATTTTAACATATAGTTTAAAATACTACCTTTGTAAGGTAGTATGCATTAAATCATACTTATTCAAGTGTGAGCTATTATGGAATGGGAATAGAAACATGATGTCCTACAAGAAAAACCACTCTATTTTCACCCTGTGTCTCCAAATCTCCTGCTTATATAATAACTGGCATAAAAACATTGCACAGTGTCCCATGTTCCAGTAACCCTTTGCACCGCTAGAATTATTTCCAAAAATGGTGATGGAAGATTACATTTGCTCCTAGAAACTCTAAACTCTGTAACTTTGTAAAAAATTAGGGAAAAAAGTATAAGCTTTAAAAACACCTGCTGCAATTTCCCATCAACTTCCATTGCTACTTTGTGACCTGCTCCATTTGGAAACTGCTGTGGAGTGCCACTTGGCTTGTGTGATGGAAGCGGCTTGAGACCTCAGGCCGAGCACCTGGGGTGTAATTGGACACCCTGAACATCATACTCCTGTCCTCTGGAAATGTCTCCTTGTCAGGATTTGTTCCAAGGTCTGCAAGAACTGGGTGCATCATTAAAACACGATTTGGAATATCCTTTCTTTCTCTCCTTGGTGTGGAGTGGCTCCCACCCTGGGTGCCACAGGAACATGTGGGTGGCCAGGAAGGACCCAGACTGGCCAAACTGATGCAGTTGAGAGATGCAGCCTCAACCTGCACAAGCCTTGGGGCATCTGGGGCTTGCTCCATGCACAGGGGGATTGTAATGGAAACGCTGACAGCTCTTAATAATTATGACATCTAGGCATCCCTGTAATTACTGCACAGAGGCTTCTGGCATGCAAACAAAATTAGGCTACATCTAGTGCCTGACTTGTTTTATCTCTGTGGCAAAGCTCCCGAGGACAGGAAATCATCGCTTCTCCTCACGTTTTTAAAACACTGGTTGTGCTCTCAGCAGCTTACAGATACTTACTAACAGCAGTGGCAATTGGACTGATTCAATGCTTATTTCCATCGCCAGATTTCCTGATAATGGACTGTAGAGTCCAGATGCCCAGTGCAAGGTGCTCAGTGGACACCAACTCTCTCTGCAGTGTCCCAGAGAAGAGAAACCTTAAACCTGTACCTACAGAAACTATTTATAAATGCACCTGACTTTAGCTTTTGTGTCCTGTCATCACTGGGACCAGGGCTCTTTGTCCTTTCTTGCACCTTCCTGGTTGGCAGCAGGGAAATATAATTCCCTATCTGCAAAGGGACTTGTCTCACCTCCTGTATTTGGCACTTTCTGAAGTAATGAATGATATAAGTCTTATGAGTACATTTTATGGCACTCTTGGTCAGGTAAAGGCTTAAATCAGATGAGTTAAAATGGGTCATGAGATGCAAAACAGCCATCTCTGACATTACCTGGACTACGGCCAGTACACCACAGCCTTCCTGCAACTGCCCTGCTTGTATGAGCAATAACCACCTGCAGATAACACTGCATGACCAGTGAAAATACAGCAACCAAGCCTCAGTCCCCTGCCTCCCCTCAATCAAGCCTCACCTCCCAATGCTGAAACCTTGGGTGCAGTAAAGGCTCCAACTCGTGCGAAGCAGGCAGTGCTGACTGGGGCAGTGATGAGGCCCAGAGGCTGCTCCCCGCTCAGACCTCAGCTCTCAGTGCGGTAACTTTATCCTGCATTTGCTTCCCCTTGGGTGCAGGCTCCAACACAAACTGCAGCAGCCCAGTAACGTGTCCCACACCAACCCTGGAGGTAACTGGACTCAGAGTGGTGCCTCGTCAGGACCCGCTGGGTGGTGTGCATGACAGATGGAGGGTTTCACAGCCGCGTCAGAGAAATATTTAAACTAATTTAAATGAGTTCTCTGGATAATTAGATATCGTAGCACCCTCTTCTGGCTTTCTGCATTCCCTGGGCTGTGGCTGTCTCTCTCCTTTGAGACCATTTGGCTCCCTTGGGTTTCCTGGCCACGGTTTTGAAGTTGCATCCATCCCAGTCCTCTCCCAGTTTCTATAACCTCATGGCTTTCTAGGATAGCGACTCCTCAATCTCGTGCTTCCCACACTCAGTCCCTTCACAATTAACCTTTTTGTGCAACCTCTTTAAAGCAGAAACTCTTTTCTTATTTTTTTCAGTTGGTGATCATGGAAAAACCCTGACTTAGCGCATTTTGTGTAGTTCTGGCTGTGCTGCTGTGGGGAGGGTCACCCACGGACCCCGAGGGAGGGATCCTGTGTGAGGAGCAGGGGCTGCCACAGCTGGCGGTGCCCCGGTGGCCTCGGGGAGCAGCAGGGTGGGAAGGGCCCCCACCCCCCAGTGCTGCTGCTGAGGCGCTGGGAGGCCTTCACACCGGTTTTGGGGAGTGCTGCTTCCTCGCTGATGTCCCCACTGTGAACCCAGAAACAAGCAATTATAATTCATAATGTGGTGTGCAGAATTCCCTCTAAGAGCTAATTTACTGTGAGGACTAATATTTCTGGTTAAGGGTCCACAAATGTCATTATACCATTATAAACTAAACTCTTGAAAAATAATTCACTTTTAAAATAAAACATTCCTTTCCTTTTACCCAGTAGGTTAAAGCACTTTGTTCCACGGTATCAGCTTTAAATTTTTCATGTCAGGGTAAAAAGTAATTTTTTAATTATAATTTTAATGCATCTGACCATATTTTGTAATGATACATTTTGAACCCAACTTGTAAAGGTGTCAAAAGAAAATATGTCTAGTCCATAGAATAGACAAAGAAATATCTGAATCTTAAGAACACAGTTGAAATAACATACTGCTTTTAAAAGTGCCAATTATTTATTTTAACTGTGATATTACAGCTGTCATTAGCACCGTGGGAACTATTTTCCGTATTATTAGGAAAGTTTCAAATTCACCAGTTTCAAAACTCACAGAATTTACAGGAATACAAGGTACCAGCTTGTGGCTGCTCTGAAGCAGGTCTGATGGCGAAATTGAGCCTTAAACCCACTGTAACTAGTTTCCTTTGCTTTCTCCCTTCGGGTGACAAAGCCATCCCCCCACACCCTTCCCCTCACTCCCTGGGGCACGGGCAGGGCAGTCACTGCGCGAGTGGCAAGGGGATTATCTCCGCTTTGCAGGCTTAGCGAAGAGCAGGAGCCCTCAGCACGACCTGCCAGCAACGAGCTGGGAGAGGGGCCGGGACCCGCGAGGCAGCTCCCGTGCGCTCTGAGCCCAGCCGGGCCCCAGACCCAGGGCCCCGGGCTCGGGGCTGCCCCTCGGTGCCGAGACGGTGCGCGGGCAGGGGACGGGCTCCGCAGGGCACGGGCCCCGCAGGGGACGGGCGGGCCGGGGACGGGCTCCGCAGGGCACGGGCCCCGCAGGGGACGGGCGGGCCGGGGACGGGCTCCGCAGGGCACGGGCCCCGCAGGGGACGGGCGGGCCGGGGACGGGCTCCGCAGGGCACGGGCCCCGCAGGGGACGGGCGGGCCGGGGACGGGCTCCGCAGGGCACGGGCCCCGCAGGGGACGGGCGGGCCGGGGACGGGCTCCGNGGAGCGGCAGGGGGGACGGGCCGCAGGGCCGCAGGGGACGGGGCGCAGGCTGCGCTGCGCCTGAGGAGGTTCCCGAACGCCCTGAGCGAGCGGCTGCTCTGCGGGGCCATCCCGCCGACACGCACCTCTCCCGATCCTGGGCTGCAGGTCAGGGTGTCTACTTGGAGCTGGAAACTCTTGGCAAATGTTCCCCGTGCTAAACTGTGTGGATTTTTTGAGGCTGCAGCTTCGTTTTTTGGCCTCATTGCCATAGAGTGACCCATGTTTTTCCTCACTATCTCCTTGCAAAGGCAGCAAAACTGTTGAAGTTATTTTTCTCCATTTTGGCTGCCTGGCTCCATCCATGGGGCTTTAGAAACCCCTTAAATCACAGCATCCTCATAGATCAGTGATAGCAGCACCACTGATGGCACAAGGAGATGGCAGTGAGCGTACCGAGGGGACACACATGCAGCACCCAGGAAAAATATATTCCTGCCAGGGGGTTGCTCTGAAGCTGTGAATGAAAACACAGCTTCATCACTCTCCTGAGCACAGAGTTAGTGGGAAAAACTGCTTGGATGCTCAGCAGTCAGACATGAAAATGACTGCCTCTTGGAGAGCTGAAGAGGAGAGGACTGGGATGGATATGGTGAGGTTTGGGCCAGCACAAGTGAAACATTATCTGCAGCTATGAGATAAAGAGAAGATTGCGGAGGATGTTACAGATTTAGATCTTCCTTTATTATTTACACCCTAAAACTTGGACCTCCTTCAACCCTAAGCTAAATCAGAAGTCTCTAGTGCTTTGTGTTTCCTTAATATTTTCTGTGGCCCCCTCATCAAGGCTCTTAAAAAACCTCTCTTTGAAGCAGGACTCAGAGGTAGTACTTACTCAGCCCTTTGGCTCTGTACTCATGTGCACTCAGCCCAAATCACTCCTCAGCCCTTTTTGGTGGCTGCTTTTCGGCATCTCTTGGTGGTAACTCAGTACAGCCTATACACCCCAAAGGTCTAATCAGGGTGCTCTTCTCAACTGTCTCCCTCAATGGGGTTTGGTGCAGGCATCTTTTGGTGTTTCTGCCTCACATTTTCCCCTGCACCCTTACATCACTCGGTGCACCTCCCTGTCGGGTGTGTGAGCCCCACAAGCCAGAGGGGGAGCCCAGCCGACAGGAGGCTGCTGCCTTAATAACAGCAGCAACAGCCTTCAAAAGTGCAGTACTTTCTGCCCTTCAGACAAACATCTCTTTCCCCATTTATGATGGTCCAAAGGTCAAAGATAGCTGCTCTACCACTTCCATGGCTCTGCTGAAGTTTTATGCCCTGGAATTGCTGTCAAGTTTAATGTTAGCATTTTATATAACAAAATAGCAATTGTTCCAGCTCTGCAACCTGCATGAATTCACACTGAAAAGATTGAAAATTTCAGGTGAATTTTCACAAACTGCTCAGACCTTTACCATTGGTCTTACATTGGATTAAAAGCAGAAGTAAGCAGTATTTACTTGGGAAACTGAGCACCAGACATACCTGGAGAATTCTTTCTGAACCTAATATCAATGTATTTGAGAGGAAACCATCAGAATATTTACCCTTTTGTACAGCTTCATCGACCTTTTCTTACAACCTCTTGTTAGCTTTTCCCTTTACAGGTTTTTGGTATAGATCCTTGGGTTATAAGTCTGCAGTTCTCTGACATGTTATTGCTTTGTAGAAAGGAAGGTCTCTTTGTTTTACACTTTTAAAATACAAAACCTTGAAATGATTGCCTCTTCAGTAGTGTTTTTACATAAGCATGGTCTCATTGACAAAACTCCCATTGACTTTGATGGTTACAAAAACTATGTTTGAACTTTAAAGAGAAAACATTATTATGCTTAAAGGTGACAGTCTGATGTTCCCATTACCTTAAAATCTGATAGAGCCGGTGGTTTACCTAAAAGCCAAACATATGTCCCGTATGGTAATGAGCCCTGACTTGGGGCTCACTGGAGGCCCCTCTGAAACACCTGAGGACAATTTCTAGCATTTCCAAAGCCAACTCAGAGCTGATGGGTTGCTTCGCAGTTTTTTTGCATAGTTCATTTTATGATTGCTGTGAGCAATCCCAGAGGAGCCCACTCTTCAGTCTGGTGGGGGAAGCTGCACCTCAAGGTCTAGTTACATTTGCAGACCTTAACATTTTAATTCGTTGCCCTCCTCGCAAGTGGAAACTGAGCTAAGCCTAAAGGCACAAGGTGTAGCTGTGATGCTGAGGCAGAGCTGAGGAGCGGAAGATGCAGAGCCCCAGAGTTACCTTTGGTCCCTCTGAATTCACTTGCATGCCCACAGCAGTGCTGGGGGTCACAGGTTCAGCGCTGCGGCACCAAACCCACTGCAGAGCTGTGCCTGAGCCCGTCCCTGGGGTGTCAAAGTGGGTTATGCTGCACTAGGAAGAGAGGAAGAAAAATGTCTCCGTGACTAGTAAGTCTAAAATCTGTATTATTTTCAAAGAAACAATAGCAGCATCAGCTGCTGCTGCTGCCCAGGAGCAGAGCAGTGTCATTAGAGGCGCAGGGCAGGGCACCTCCGGGGCAGGCAGTGCTGCCGGCACCGCAGCCCTGTCCCCTCAGCCCTGTCCCCTCAGCCCTGTCCCCTCAGCCCTGTCCCCTCAGCCCTGTCCCTGCAGCCCTGTCCCCACAGCCCTGTCCCCACAGCCCTGTCCCTGCAGCCCTGTCCCCTCAGCCCTGTCCCCTTAGCCCTGTCCCCTCAGCCCTGTCCCCTCAGCCCTGTCCCCTCAGCCCTGTCCCTGCAGCCCTGTCCCCTCAGCCCTGTCCCCTCAGCCCTGTCCCCTCAGCCCTTTCCCCTCAGCCCTGTCCCTGCAGCCCCGTGAGGCAGTGGCAGAGCAGCTGAGCTTGTGGAGCAGGGGCACGGGAAAAATCTGCCAGTGGGAAATGCATGGGAGAAATCTGCCAGTGGGAAATGCTTTTCCTTCTCCAAAGGACCTAATGAACTAACTCATAACTGACCACTCTGGAAAACACAGTGGGCTGTGGTGCTCCTCTAGCTCTTATTTAGCTGGCAGTTTGCCTCGTGCTTTTCAGAGGACTGTTAGTGACCATATTTTCAAATGGCCCTGTGCTGCTGATTGCTACTGCCATGCTTCAGACATGTTTGAAACGTCCTTATTTGAATTATGACTTGCAACTTCTGTATTTAAGACCATATACTTCACCTTCACTTTCCACAATCAATATTGTTAACAGGGATAAAGTTGTGGAGGGACGACAGAAAATATTTACTCATTTCTCTCTGCACAGTCCTCCCCAGCCCTTCATTGCCACATCCCCGATCCTACTCACTGTGCACCGAGGGATGCAGCTCACAGCTGGACTCTGGCAGCAGTGGGATGAGCTGGTGGCAGTGCTCTCAAAGCAGCTGGGAGAGGTGTTTCCAGAGGACCAGGATCCTCCCCGTGCACGCGGCCCCTGCCCGTGGGGCCTCAGAGCTTCCTCCACAGCTCCCCGGGGTCTCGGCAGACAGGACAGGGCTGCAGGGGGCTGAGTGGGGCCAGGTGTTCACCCGTGGGGAGTGCTGCTCACTGCCTGATGCTCGGTGCCACCCTCCCTCTCAGGTGCCAGGGCACGGCTCTGCCCGCTGCACCGCCCTGTGAAACTACATCGTGTTGGTATCATCCAAGTCCTTTCCAGGTACTCTGGTAAGGCTTTTAAGACCAGACTTATCTGATGTAAACTGATGCAGCTCCAACAAGTCAGTGGAGTGATGTTGTTGTATTATAGCTAAAGCCTTCATTTGTTAGTTTTTATAATTGAATATACAACTCTTCCAATTTCAGGTAACAGACACCTTCATTTCCACATTGGCAAGGGGTTGATCTATTCCAATAAATATTGGCCTGCTGTGATGAAGCATTCTTATTATCAGGATGTATTGGTATAGCACAGATATATCGATAGATTTTCAGCTCAATGTTGTATAAATATTTTACAGTGACATTTTGAACTTACACTGACACGTTTCTGAAAATATTTGTGGTGGTGAGGAAGCTGTAAGAGCAGTCAGTTATCTCTGACATGGCACGGGCTGGGAGAATGACCAAAGATTCACTAGAGCTCCAGGCTCTTATCAGTTGTTTTGCATGTACAAACCCAAGCACAGGTCAGGAGTCTGTTTGCAGTGGGGACCCACTTGCAAAATTTGCTCCAGAAATCACCCTTTGTTCTATCCATCAATAAAAAAAGAATTAATGAAGCCCAAAATTTTCGCACTGATTTGTACAGGAAGGTTGGTTAATTTGCTTTTCAGGAATTTCCATATTGGTGTTTTGCTCCTCCCAAGGGCTGGGTGGTGGAGTCGGGCACCTGCACTTCCTGCCCACAAGCAGTCTGGTAATTCAGTCCCAAAGCGTGCTGCTGAGAGAGCCTTCTCCCCCTGGTATTTGTGAAGCACAGCCCACGAAGCTGCAGTGCAAAAGCTCTCTGAGGTGACAAGCAGAATGTTGAGGAGAGTAAAATATGGGACCTAAATTGTTTTAAGCATTCTTTTCCTGAGAGCAAGATACTCTTCTTTTCCTTTAAGTGACAACTAAGCTACCAGCCCCCTCACTGAGCAGGGGCACTGTCACGAGGGTCGCTGGCCTGGGCAGGGTGGAAGCTCTTGCTCTGTCCATCCCACTGTGCAAGCGCACACTGAGCACTGGGGGAGGAGCAGCCTATTTTTAATCGCCCTAATGGGTGAATTTTAGCTGCTCATTGGTGAGAGACAATTCTCTAATCCCAGAAGAACCAGTATCATTTGAGCTGTCAGCGAGTGGCAGGCGGGATGGATTGTGCCTCTGGCAGTCAGGCAGCACTGCAAACCTTGCAGGACTTCCCTCCGTGGCGGCACGTTGGCACGCGGGATCCCCAAACTTTTCTGAACTTGCTTGGTTTATCTTGATTAATAAGCTCAAGTATTCATAAAGCTGAGGCCTGCCATTAAGGAGGTGATAAGATGTAATTTATAAAAAAAGAGCTACCTTTTCCAATTGTCTTCAGCTGAAGCGGAGAGTCCCCCGAAATGATTTATTGCCTTACTGCCAGGCTCTTGATAAGTGGACACCAAATGGCTCCTCATTACTCAATAGCTCCTATGATTTCTTGAACCAAAGTCCTTTCCAAGCTCCACTTAGTCCACTTTCTTTCCGAAGAAAACGAATCAAGGCCCTTCTCTCAGTAGCCTATAAACTATTTTAGCATAAAAAAATATCATAAATGAGAAAGGAGAAAATCTTGTTTGCTAAAGGGCTGCTGGATGAACTGCCTCTTGCCCTTTTGATAGCATCTTTGAAATGGAAATGGCCAGCTGCCTGACCTTCTGTTCAATGACCCTTTTTGTACAAAGTCAAATTGCAGTGGCTTCACAGCAGCAATTCACCTATGGACATAAACTGGATTTCAGGGGGGTATGGAAGAGGAGGCTTCTATCTGCAGTTTCTTTAGAATATTTCTTCCATGTTAGTATTTTCTACATACACATCAAGAATCAAGCTTATAAAATAAATTACTGTTCATAAAAGGTATTTAGAATTATACTTCAGTAGCTTACATCTCTCTACTTTTTTTATATTATGGATGTAACAAGCCTTCTTTAAAAATCATTAATCAAAAAGATTTAGTATGTGAACAGTGCTACATGCAATTTTGAAAAAAATTCTATAATCAGTTATTGGATTGTGGCATTAATTATTTAACTCATTTTATTAGAACTCAAGGAAAAATATCATTCTAAGCAGAATGAAAGATCAGCAAAAACAAAAGAACAGGAAAAATATCATATTTTTAAATGTATTGAGACTTAGGTGCCCAAATTTAGAAATTGGCTGCCCATGTGAGACGTCCAAGTACTGTGAGAGCCACATTTGCTGTCCAGTTTATGCCCTCACAGTTTAGTTTATCCCGAGATACAATTGCTTTTTAAGAGCAGTCATTCGTTGTTAAATGTATTTGCCAAATTCAAACCCATTCTTCCAGCTGGGGTAAATCACTCATGCTCCATTATACCAGCTGAGAAGGTGTCCAAGGAGGGTTCCCAGATGTCCACAGAAGCACCAGGCTCGGGGTGCTCGCTGGCAGGAGCCAGGGCCGGCGAATCCGGCCTGTGCCTTGCACGGCCGCCACAGCCACACATCCTGCATCGCCCACCCCACGGCCGCCTCTCTGCCAACTGCCAAACATCATCCAGCCCCAGAGAAAAAGAGTGGGATGTGTCAGGTTTTTTAAGCAGTACATTTAGTAGTATTTCAACTTCATCCAAAATTATGCCTGGATCACGTAACCATAAGAAATCACTCGTAGCTGTCAAAAAAATTTAGACCCTTAAGGTGGCTAGTACATTTTCTGATTAAAAAGCAGCCCTGATTGTTGGTTTACAGCTAACAGCTGGTATGTTAAAGCTAAAATCTGAGCGTCAATTAATTCTGTATCAGATCAGCTGAGAAAGACAACTGTGCACAAGCATATGGTCATTGCAGGAACAGGGCTGCTGAAAGCTGAGGGTGTTTGATGGTTTCAGCCTGTCGCTCTTCACTTATGATATTGTAAATGAGGCTAAAACAGTTTAATTCGTGTAACTGGCAGTCAGAAGGAGTGTTTAATTGAGGGAGAGGGGAGGGCTGGCAGCACTGCCAGGTTCTGCTGCGGTTGCTTGATGCACAGTGGATTGTGCCCAGTGGCAAGTTGCCCAGTCCTGTAGCACACACAAAACCAGTTCATAATTGCACCATAATTCAATCTGAAGTCTTGTTTCCAATAAATCCCTCATGAAATTAGTATTCTACCCAGCGCCAACCCAGCCAGCCACCTGCACTGCCACCCTTGGATGCGGCACGGGAGGGACCCTGCAGCCTGAGGGGCACCTGCCACTCTGGGTGAGGGCACCGTGCTGGCCAAGGCTCATCTCAGCCACTGGCTGGGACCCTGATGTGCTGCCACTGTGCCCTGTCCTCCTGCTCTTTGGCAATGGGGAGACATGGCTTTCCTATTTGGGACACACTAATGGCTTGGAAATTTTCTAGTTGATTGGTTACAATGCAACCGCAAAGGAGAAGGGAAACAACACTCAAAATGAATAAATGGAATACAGCGTAAGAGGTGACCTTCCTTCTGTTCCTGCTGGCACAGGTCAAGCCAGGAGAAGTTTCATGACATACTCTTGGGCCCCCAGGTTCAAAAAAGCATCTGTGCATTTGCTTAAGTTTTAAACATGTACTTACCTCCATTCCTACACAACAGCGCTCTGAATTCATGTGGAGACTCTGTCAAACCATAAAGAATAAATTTTTATAATATTTTGTAGAAACTGTCAAAGGTTTGATCCAAAAAGAAGTTTAGGTGAAATTCAGGTTCCTGATTTTAGAAATACTACCTGCTTGTATTTTAATTTCTGAGGTGCTTAAACTTAATTTGCAAAGTTAGAAGTTCAAGGGGACACAGGTCCATGCTGCCAGAAGATCCTCCAGCATGACCAGGCTCAGTAGGCTGGCACCACTTGCGGTCCAAGAAGGGGATGATCTTCCATCTGCTCTGCTTTTGTTCACATCCCCCAGCCTTGCCTGTGCTGTCGGGTCTCTCTTTTCACAGAGCTGGGGGAGAGGTGCTGCCATTCCCTTGGTTTATTTTTCCCAGTGAAGCCCTGTGGTTAAGGCAGAGGGAGACCTGGGTTTCTCCTCTTCTGCCTGAGAGGTTTGTGTACAGGGAGTTGTGGCTACTGAACTGTACTCTTCCACGGGAAAAGCTTGTGAGGGGACCAGGAGAGAAATTGCTCTTCACCCCTCCTGTTGAGAAATGCAATTTGGAAAGGTCCCTGGAGGCAGCGAGAGCAGCCACGAGCCCGACCATTTCGCTGAGAGAGCAAGGCACTCACCTAGCAGGCAGGACGGGCCCCACTGGCCGAGCACTTCATTCAAGGACTGATGTAATTAAAAAAGACACAAGCAAATAGTCATCTGATGTTACCTTCTGTGTAAAAGTGTCTGAAATATTACTGACAGAGAAGCAAGTGTCTTTTCAAGTCCCATATGTGGAGGACTCTAAAATGGCCAAGAAGTATTTCACAGATGTTTAGAGGAAAATAAAAATCCCTCTCTGAACTGAGAACAAGGATGAAACACTTAGACCAAAGGTTAGTGTCCTCCCATATATATAAACCTCCCGGGTCACTGGCTGTTAAGATAGAAATGGTTCCTCCATACTGAAGCACCACGAAGCTGTAGGACTGCTGCATTTACAGCAGAAATAGC
Source organism: Oriolus oriolus (assembly GCA_013400235.1). Classification (NCBI taxonomy): domain Eukaryota; kingdom Metazoa; phylum Chordata; class Aves; order Passeriformes; family Corvidae; genus Oriolus; species Oriolus oriolus. The sequence goes on along the minus strand of VXBT01009942.1, from coordinate 202,416 downwards.
GAAGTGTTACTGAATGGAGTCAAAACACAGACTCAGAGATATGGGAGAGCAGAACGCGAACCCAGGCTTGGGGGTGCGTGCATGGCACGGCCAGCTCAGAGCAACCCCAGGCAGGAAGGTTTTCAGGGTTTTCAGAAACTTTTCCAGAGAGAGAGAGAGAGAGACATGTATTTCCCCCCGCTGTTTGGAGTTTGTCCCTATAACCACTGCGTGTGAGCAGCTCCAAGGAAATGCCCAGCACCCCACCTGTACGGCCAGCATGGGTGTGGGGAGCCTCCCGAAGGGACACCCCCCTCAAGCTGTCCCCAGGATCCAGCATCCAAGGACAGGCTTGCCAGGAGCCACCAACCATTCCCTCTATAGCTACAAAACAAAATGCTTATGCTTCCTTTTCATCCACACTGTCCCAGTGAACATGAAACTAAAATAACCACCGCAGTGTCTTGTTTGAAATGAAAATGGCAGCACTTTTTCTTCAGGAAAGTCTTTTATCATCTCCCTTTTCACCAGTGGCACCGTGACAGTGAGAATCAGTTAATGCAATCCTCACAGATCAGCACAAACCCCACAGATGCCAGGAACCTTTGACAGAAGAACTTCATACCCTGGAGGAAGTTCCCTAATTCCTAAAGGTCTTTACAAGTTCGGCACTCCCTGTTGTTTCTGCACAGTAGCGGAGCAGGATTAGGGGCATGACACAGACACCACTGCAGACAGAAGTGCTGTGCTAATACCCCTCTGAAAATTATCTGGTGGCCCTGCTTAAAACCCAGGGCTCCCAGGTTAGGGAACAAATGCTGTTGTACTCAGATTAAATATCTTTGTTTCCCAAAATAAAATAAATGATGGAATACAAGATTAATTAAATTATTTTACTTGAAACAACAAGCTGAATCCTGCAGTGCAGCTTTACCAGACTAATGAGCACAACAGCGAGGCAGAGCAGAACGCTAGCTAGGAGAAAGGAAAAAGTGGTTCAAAAACCAGTGTGACAACATGCAAATAAAACACCTCCCACGTTTTATGCTTTGCCCTTATAATCACTGCCTTTGCTTTGAAGGATTCTGTAATGCACAACTGTTTATGTGCCCTTATTTTCTCCCAAACATCGGATTGTTTATTTTTTATGGCAGAAGTAGCACGCAGACCCTACTACATGGATTAAAGATGCTGCATCTGTATCTGCTTGTTGCTATTATTCCTGGCTTGTGAATATTTTAAAGCACATGCCAACTCTTTGCCTCTGAAAATCAATGGAAGTGTGGCCATTGGCTTTACAGAGCTGGATCAGAACTGAAGGTCTGTGTCCCCCACCCCCTTTTTAAATAAGTGGGAATTTTATAGGATAATGGTCCTGGAGCATATTGATTTGCCTCATCCAGGCTGTACATCGCCCTCACTGGAAACTGTAAAACCTGTAATGGGCTGAACACAATGGGGATGTGACTGACATGTGCCGAGGGCATTTGGGGCTCAGGGCTGCACTCTGCTCAGGGTGCTGCAGCCGTGGGAGGTGGTGCCACAGGAGACACCCGGCAGGCCTGGCACGACACCTCTGCGTGGAGCACAAACATCCACAGCCCTGCATCTGACCTCAATGTGACGAGCTCGTGTGCTGCTCTGCAGGGACAGCACACGAGGCTGTGTGTCCCTGCCCACACCGAGGGGACAGTGCCATGCTGGGGGACACACAGCGCACTGCACAAAATGCTGCAGGATTCAGCAAAATGGTGATGTGGAAAACTGGCAGCTGCATTGTCTTACCACCTTCTTCATGTGTCAGTAGCGCTGAATAAGGTAAGTACAGAGAGACCTGTGGGGTTCTGCAGAGGTGGTGTGAGCCCTGGAGAAGTGCTGAAGAACGTGTCAGCCCTGTGCCAGCCTTGTCACCACCTTAAATCAGCCCCTGCCTCATTTGGTGGCTGGGTATCTCTATTTGTTGCTCTGTGCAAAGAACATTCAAATCAGAACTACTGTCCTGGAAAAAAATCTTTCCGATACAACAACCGATGATGTGAGCCCACGTCAGTGGTAGCCTCTTATTGACCGGCGAGGGTTTTGGATCAGGCCCTCCCCTGTGGTCATTTCCAGAGACAATTATTCTGATAGCTCCTGCTTTGCCTTCTGTCACGTAGTGCGATTGCTCTGGGGCTGGCCGGGCTACTGTGCTCTCCTGGAAGCCATTTCCCTTCACTGAACTTTGATTGTGAGGAATAGGTTATTGTCCGGGCTTTGAAAAGGAGACTGTGCAGAACCCTGGCTGGATCGAGGCACCCCTCTTTTCACAGGCAAAATAAAAACAAAACACTGTTTTCTCCCAACACCGTGTGTGATTGCAAAACTACCCACACGTGTGTGCCTGACCATCTGAACGTGGGAATGTGCTGTGTGAGACTTGCTGCTAAAAACATCGTGTATTTGTCTGCTGCTTCCACGATTTCAGAGTGCACACACAGGAAATAAAATCTTAGTTTTTCAAAAATCAGAAGATCTTTACTTTTCTCTTTAACCCGACTTCATCTCACTTAAAATAATGTTTTAGGCACAGTATTAATGAAAAGCTACTGTCATATAAAAGCAGGAACACGGGTGTCAGCCAGTGTAATAATGGTAATGTAAAAATCATAGAAAGCTGATGTGTGACATGTCCTAGCCCTATTACACAGGCTGTGCACGCACGTGCATGATATTCAGGACACCCTCTTATCAGGTTTAATTATATTAGTACCTGCTGCTCATCTATATCCTGTATAAAAGCAGCAAGGCAATCATTAGAAATAAGCGTTGCAAGGGAAAGCAGAGAATGGAGCACAGTGGCGGCGTCTCTCTCGCGGTTTGATTTGACATGCTTGCATAAACACATATGGGATGGCTCCTTACTGTTTTATTTTCAGTAACAAACCAACAAAAAATCTCCTAACCTGAAATAATATGATGACAATTTCCCATAAAGGAAGAAGCTGAACTACTTATGGCTACAAAGACGGAGGAGATTGTATTAAAGGACTGTGAATCTAGACCTCTTTGTTGTGTTCGCAGGGATTTTCAGGGTGATTTAGTGTGGATTGATTTGCAGTTTATTCTGCAGCCATTGTTTGTAATGTGCTTTGCAAGCTCATGTACTCTGAACCTTAATTGTTCTAAATTAAACTATGGGGACCAGACAGAACACATTTCAATCAGAATTACAAAATATTGCACCAAATTCCTTTGGGATACATAATCTCTTGCTATGCCTGCCGCTCTTGTATACATGAAGGAGGAGTGAGAAAGCATATTTAGGAAGACATTTTACTATAATTTAATTTACCCTTTTCCATTGGTAAAGCAAACAAGGACAGAGGTATTGGCAGGAACAAGCAAGTGAAGTCGCTCTGAAGCTGCCTCACTGTGGTATTTTTCGCACCCTGCGAAAGCAGCTGCTGGTGCACAATGCTCTGCACAGAGCAGGCAGAGAGAAAAACGCTGCCAGCAGCGAGTGGCTGGGCACTGGCTGGGATCACAGAGACTTGGCAGGGTAAAGGCAATAAAAGCTTACTTGGGCTAGCATGGGAGAAAGGAGCAATATAACTTGCATTGATTTGAACGATTCTGAGTGAAAGAAGCTCAGATATTAGTAGGGTTGGAGCCCTTGTAAGCCAATATGCCTTCTCTGAAAGAGCTCTGTAATATTTGCTTGAAAAATACCTTTGTGTATTCTTGCTAGGACTGACCTGGCTCCTGGCAAGTTGGCAGACCAGGAAAACCCCTTTTTTGCCCTCTTATTTTTCTTTAGGTAATTGCTTCCTCAGCTGAAGCTTCTCTGAAGAACCATGATAAAGAAGTTATACATGAAGATATAATTTGGGAGGAAAAACACTCCGTGAGGATGAGAGAGAGCGCAACAATGCAGGAGTGATAGCAAAAGCAGGAAAGGATTTTGTGGAAGGGCAGGTGGTGCCAGTGTAAAAACCACGGCCATCGGGAAATAAGGGCTCAGGACAGCTCTGCCACCCAGAATCAGATGTCTGGCCTGCACAAAGCTCTTCTGCTCAGGGTGTCAAACTCTGATAGAAGTTTCCTTCTCTATTCCACACTAAAGTGGGTTAAAAGCATTAAAGAACATTATTTTTGGAGTTTACCATAAGAATATTCTTTCTTTGCCCATGTCTGAGCAAGGTAGAGAGGGGCTGCTCCAGAATCCCATGGATACCTCAGCATCCCATACTTGTAACAGTCTCCTCATAATTTTAGGCTGTATTCTGCATTGACATTTGGGTGATTTGAGCTGGGACCTCCCAGCAGTGGGCTATCTCAGCAGCTTTGGGGGCAGAAGCAACGTCAGGACACTGATCTGCCCCAGGCTGCACTTCCAGGAGACCACTTGAGCCTCCCTGGTAGAGAGGGAAAGAGGGGTCTCCCCAACTCAGGGGGCGGATGGTGTAAGGCCTCCTGAGATGGTCCCTGAACAGCAGCGAACCTTTGCGGCAGAAGTAAGGAAGGAGACGTGATGAAGGATAGACTGACAAGCCTTGGCCTCAGCCGAGGGGTCAGGAGCTGTTTACGTGGCCAGTCCTTGGAAGGCACCAGGATTTTGGGATAGAAATTGAAGTCTTTTTCAAGCTCACAAGTATCAGTGCCTCTTCCTGTCACTTCCAGTCTAGAGCAATACGGATCAACTGAACAGCAGCTCGACAAGCTCTGGAAAGTCACAAGTGATTTGTCAGAGCTTTTTTGCTGGGGGGTCACAACGAGCACGAGCGTATTTAGGCACCGTATGTGTCCCTATTTATCGACTGCACCTGTGCTTCCATGCCGAGCCTGAAACAAACCCGCTCATACTCAATTTAGCATAGCAGTCTGAATTAGTTAATTTTAGTCAGTCGGTGATTGTTATTGCTAAGATCCACCACTGTTCTGCATTGCACAGGCATTAAAATTAGTGTGAAGATTGACAGCCTTTTTCCAGAAAGAATAAAAGTATCCGCACATTCATGATGAATATAAACAGAAAGGTCAAGACTCAAAACCCAGCAGTCACCTATATAGTCTCCAAACACTAGACTGTCTCATAAGGTCACAACTCATTTAAGCCCAGTGCTTCCTATGAATGCTCTGGCAGATGTACATAAGTGAATGGCTTATTTAGCATCAAAGCCTGAGCTCAAATATAACTTTATTAAAAACACTAAGTTTTTACTCCTGTTTTAATTTAGACTAAGAAATTAAATTCAATAGTACTAGAAGAAGCAACTCAAATGTTCAGACTGAGATAATACTGGCTGAATATACTGTTCTCAGTGCCTGCAATGGTCTGACAGCCTCTTTATATCAGTGATTTTCAATCTCTTCAATGTTTATGTATCTAAAATATTCTGCTGGAGGTAGAGACCCTTATACTGAAAATTTAAGCCAACTGACAAGAGATTTGCTATCCTTGCTTATCTTTTATAGTAGTCTCATTCACAGCCCATGGACCCCAGGTGAAAAACACTGACTGAGGTATTTACATAGCCCTCCTTCCTACGGCACTTGAATACCCACCCCGCCGTGGATTTATTTTTACTGCAACCACGTGAATAAGGAGAGCGCTATTTTTTCTCATTCCACCTACCCAAAGAGCAGAGACATCAAGGGAAAGATTTTAAAACCAGACAGAAATCAAAGATTACCTGCCCAAATCCATCCTCATGAACCTACTTAAAGTAAAGAAATCCAGTAACTCTTTTCACACTATCCAGGGGCAGGACTCTCAGCCCCATTTATCCTTTCCACCAGTGATTTGATCTGCTAGATCCTTATTTACACGTTATTATTTGTTCAGCTTTGAGATTTGGCTTCTCAACATTTCAGAGTGCAAATGAAGACAGACAAGGGGTGAATTGCAGGGGCAGAAATGAGGAAAGAGCAGTCATTTATAGCAGTAACAAGGCTATCTCATCCAGAAATTTTAGGTTTGGTGCTAAGTTTAAAAAAAAACCAATTAAAAAGTCTTTGCTTATAACTAAAGGCACCCTGTGCGTCTCCCCACTCGGTCTTTGTGGGATCTCTATTGCAACACTGCTTCAAAAAGGTTGACTCCTTGTTTTTGCCACTGGCTTATTTAGAAGGAGTCATGAATAAAGCCAACTACACTGAGAGACCTGCTATGTGCTCTGCTGGTAACCAAATGAGATGGTAATTTGGTGACTTTAAAAAAAAGACTTCACAGTGGGTCCATCACAGTGTATCTCCTATGTGAACAAAACCCCAGTGTCACACGTGGCAGCCTTGGCACAAAAGTAAAGGCCTGGTAAGCACAGACATGGATTTGCCCATGCTAAACTCTGCTGAAATCCCACTTCCAAGGGACATTCCTCATGTTCAGAGTGTCAATCCTACCCCCACTGCAAGATGCCTAGGACAATCCATGGGTAAATAAAATGTATGCTGATTACAGAACTGCTTCCTTTTCTTTCCTCCAGTATTGCCATCAGGACAAAAAGCAAAAAATATTTTTGTGGAGAACGACTCAGCAGCTACAGTTTCTAAGTAAAGCCTATTATTTGTACAGCAAAAATCAAAACAACCTTTTATTTGTCACTGCAGGGAGAAGAAGAAATATGATTCCTGTCTCCTGGCTCTGTAATGTCCTCCTCAGCTGTGCATTTTGTCCAGTTGTGCCTTATCATGTTAGTGAAAGGAGGGTTTCTGCTTCTTTCTTTCTTCCCTTTTCCCAATCTTTCTTTCTTTCTCTACCTCTTCTTTTTAACACCTCCCTGTTCTTGACCTGACCTTTTGCTCACGTAACATCTGTTTTAAAATGGTCATTCACTATCACCATTTCTTTTGGGAAACATGTTTCTAAGCCTAAGCATACAAGATTATAGCAGATTTCTCAGCTTACTGTGTAGTGTGTTTCCCATGTGATAGCTTCTCCTCAGGAAAGCTATTCTTTCATGCAGCCATAGCACCAGCATTGATCAGTGGAAAAGTTCAAGGCAGCAACTCATCAAGCACAGCTTCAATACTAGATTCCAGACAAGGTCTGCAATAAATAAGACCAGTAACAAAGCATCATATTTCCTCCTTACACAGAAAACCAACAGTGACACCGTTCTAAATTTCAGAATATAAGGACAATTTCTTCTCTGCATTGGAGCAAGATGAAAGCTGGAGGTATACTCTCTTTTAATATAAACTATCTTTAAGTAATCATGAATTTTTAGGATGCTAGTCTTTGAAGTGTGCCAGCATATCATTTTAAATGCACAGGTTCTTACTGTAGGAGATTTTTCAGTGCCTTCACTGACTAGGACTTTGCTGTCTGAACACTGTGATATTATTGAATATGAGCGTTTAGAATATATTATTCTGACCCCAGTGTTAGTTACTGCTTTTTATAAAATATAATAATGGTTCCAGGATTTCAATGTTAGCTAACAAAAAAAGAACAATCTAGTGCTGTAAGCAGATAGGAAAAAAATTCCAAATAGCAGTGCGATAAAAAAATATACACCCTATGAGGCCCTCACAGATTATTGCTATTGATTTCTTTCCTGGAGACGTGGAAATGTTACCAGATGGGGTGTTAGGCAGTAAGTGTGTGGGTGCAAACGCAGTTTATTGCTTGCTGTCTAGAAATCACTGAAAACCTTCACAATTCTGTTTGGCTGTGTCACATAAAAAGGTAAATTTTTTGCCCTACACCAGTCCTTACAAAAAGCTACATGACATGCCATGCAATGAACATACAGTAAATTTGTCTCAAAGGAAAGAAAGATCAACAAGGGAATTAAACACGCACAGATACGTGCACATGCTTCCCAAGGACTGTAAAGTGCCTTGCACATATTTGAGTATTTGTCCCCATCTTGGTCATATCCTTGCACAATGTTGATTTAAATTCATTTGAAAGACTAAATTGATTTATTTCACGGTTTTTCTCTTTTACTTCTGCCTGGAATACTGGGCTCTGTCCTGTATTTTATGCTTATGGAAGTGCTAATAAGATTTGCCGTAGGTTTCTAAAAGTCAGGTACTGGAGCTGGAGTATAATGCACAACTGTGTCTGACCCCCTCGGGGATGCACCCATTAAAAAAAAAAAGGCTGACCTTCTGTCACTTTCTTCCTCCTCCCTTTTAATGATTCCTTCTATATCCTTTTGAGAAGATCTTTACAGCCCTTTGACCCCTGTTAGAACAGGAAGACTTAAACAGCTAAAAGTACCCTCAATATCAGCGGTTGCCAACAGGAGCTCAAGAGGCTTTTTAGGAAATGCCAGAAGACAATAACCTACATTTTCAATGCATTTAGAGACAGGTCCACATTCAATATTGTATAATTCCCCTTTCGTTTGCTTTAGCACAGCACATGCTCGCACTGAGCCGAGGCCTGACAGTGCAAACAGACATTCCCTGGCAGCAAAGCTGCTGTTTTGGCAGCAAACCCACTTTTAATGACAAAACAGCAAATCTCTGCTAATTCTGCATGTTACGTTCCTTCTCATTTAGCCTTCAGAAAAACAAAACTGTGTGCTTTGGGAGGATCAGGTGGTTCTGGCTTTACTCTGGCAGCAGTGCCCACCTCCACCTCCCCTCTGAAACTCCTGTCTTGCTGTTTCTTGAACCTTGTAAAATCCTCCGCTGCCCCCGAGCCCGGCACGAGCCACTGCTTCCTGTGAAGAGAAGCGGCTCAGCAGAACCAGGTAATGCCAAGCAAAAACCAGGCTCTGGCTGCTCTCTGGCTGTTTCTCAGGCGGCAGGGAAGCCTCTGTCCGTCTGCAGCAGGGCAGAGCCGTGCTCACAGCTGGAGCACAGCTGGAGCACAGCTGGCTGCTGAGCTCAGGCACCGGGAGCGTCCGGCGGAGGGAGCAAGGACGGGCTCACTGAAACAACAGCGAGAGGAGCCCGAGGGGTCACAGTGCCGTGGCGAACAATCGCTTAAGGAGTCTTGGCCAGAGAATGCAGAGGGGTCTTCGGCCCTTTATGCAACCTTTAGATTCCTCTCTCTCTGGAAGAGCAGCCCCTGATGCTGCTCCAAGCCCCTGCCAGATCAAGTCAAGCAGGAGGACTCGTGAGCAGAGCAGTGAGTGGCCAGTGCTGAGCTGAAGGAGGGGCCCCGAAGAGCCATGAATTGATGGTGGAGTGAAAATCCCAAGGACTATTGCCATGGTATCACATGATCTCATGGACATCTCATTACGTGTGGCATCAAATAAAATATCATTAAGCAGTGAGATGTAGCCATCAGCTTTAAAATTCAGGGAAAAGTGTTTTGGGGTAACAAAACAGAAAATGAGACAAGCCCACTCAAGTCCCCAGTTCGTATTTGTGTTTGTTGTTTGGGTTCTAACCATGGGAGAACAGCTGGAGCTGTGCTAAAATTAACCTGAGCCATCTCACTAAGAGTTTGCAAAGTGTTCACTGATACAACCAAGCCCTTGTGCTGTCACCACATCCAAAAAAGAAAGTCAAACCTGAGTTAGACTGAGCAAACCAAGAGAGTGATGGGGATGTGTAATAAAAAGGTATTTCAAGGAGGACAATTAAACACAGACACTTTGTTCTCTTTTGGTATCTCCCAAGACTGGGTAACGTTCACTGCCCGCAGCACATACAAACTTTGATGGCTCAAGCAGTTTTCCACTAAAGTGACTTAAAAGAATTTACCCTGACACAAGTGTGCCTGTGTACTGCAGCGCAGCTCAGCCCCCTTTGCTGCTGAAGGTGAAGTCACTCTTGTAAGCAAACAAAACAACTGCCTCTGGTCCGAGGGCATTTACAATATGGAGACTGAGCTGCCGTGAATGACCTTATTGGGTCATTTGTGGGCCAGTAGGCTTGGAAAATTGATGAACCTAGTCTTCATGGTGGGGGTTTCAAAGACAGTAACAAGGAGATCCCCATATGAGTGATGTTCAAGCCCTACAAAATGAATGGCCATGAATATAATTGGGAAAAATCCTACATGAAGTGTGGTTCTCCAGACAATGAGACATTTTGTATAAAATCCACTCTAAAGGAAATAAAGCCTTCTGTTACGTGTTTGCATGACCTAGTGGACAGTGCCATAATAACCAGGTGGCCTTGGTGTCACACTGACAAAGGATGAAACTTAGTCTAATATTTGTCATAAGGGCAGGACTTTTATAATTTCCAGTGAAAAAAAGGGCAGCAGCCTCAAGGAAGAGGAAAGAAAGAAAAAGGTAAATTTTTCCTGCAAGCTTCTCGCTGCAAATGAAAAATGAATCACAACACGGGTCTGATAAGCCTCGTAGGCCAAAACAAAGCACAGCCGAGTCCCCAGCTCTTGCTTTGTCCTCTCTGAGGCACCGTGTCCCTTGGGGACCAATTGTGCAGCTCTGAGTCCTTTTGCCTGGTGGCCTGTCATGGAGTCTGTTAGACTATAACTCACAGCTGCTCTTTCAGAAACATTTATTTTTGTTTGTTTGAGTTTGTTTCATACACATGCACGTGCACACGCACACAGATGCAAAAGCCTGGCCCTGTTTTTCAAGAGGCCTGGAGTGCCCAGGCGTTTCATTGTTTTTCATGCATTAGCTTCAGAGGACTTCAGGAGTAGAGGAGTATTTATTTATGGATTAGATTGACAGAGTGCACCCTACAAGTGCTCCAGATTCATCTCTATTGAACTCTGTGCACTTACTCTGAGGTCCTGGTCCTGCAGAGCAAAGGGAACCCACCCCAGTGATGTTCTCAGTCCAGATGTTAAAGCTAAGAATATGTTTAAAGTGCTTGGGGACTGAAGCTCCAGCCTCTAAATATCACATGAAAATAAATGCCCTATGATTCTCACCAGCTCCTGAAGCTGTAAATCTTTTAAGTTTATCATGAAATATTAAATAAGTAAAGCCAACACTACAGTCAAGAATGAATCTGACTCTCAAGTCAGGCCTTCCAGCCAGCAATCTTCACAGAGTGCATATTTACATAATCTGTAGCAATTATAGTAGTTAGGCATAATTTAAAGCTCTTGATACCATAAAAAGGCAGGAATGTTCTCTCAGTTTGCATCAGTACTTAACTAACCAAGAGCCACCAAATCTTAAATTTCTACTAAGTACATAAATCTCCCATATCAGACAGAATAGACTTCATGTTAGGAAAAATCCCCCAGTAGAAGCAGTAATCGCAGTAGCTTGTTAATGAAATCCTTCCTTCAAAGGAGTGAGTTTAGAATTCTGCAATAGCCAATGAAAATTACATGCAAACATTATGGTCATTTGTTATCATTATAAATTGTGATAATGTCATGGCTGACTTACAAAGATGATGACCTGAAAGGCCATGACATTATGACATTACATTTTATCAATAATGAAAAATTGCTTCTTTTGCATGATTGTACCAGAGGTGAGCCAGGACCCCGGAAGGCTCCTGCAGACCAGCCTCACTTCTAGAGAGGGAAACTGACCAATAAAGAAACACTTGGGGAAAATAAACCAATCAACCAACTGTAGCGGAACTAGAGACACAGATAAAGAATACAGAGTATATTTACCTCACGGTATTTAATTTGAATTTCTGAAGGCCTGGATGATCTATGTCTCGAAAACAACACAGAGGAGATTCACCCAATACAAGGAGCTTACAAAAGGCTCTTTCTAGTAGTTAGTTGGCACACTGAAAGCCTTGGGGACCAGTGAAGCTCTTAAAGAGGAGTCCAATGTTTTTAATGGCATTAACTGACAATTCTGTTTTAGCTGTTTTCTAATTCAGCCTCTCTCTCCACTGCCTAGAGCGCCCCTCTACCCCATAGCTCTGACAATCAGCTTTAAGCTGGATCTTAGTGATACATGGGACCCCGAACTGTCTGCCAGAGAGAGAGCTGGGATGAGCAGGATGCTATTCAAGGAAAACAGCTCAGTATGACCACTGGTACGTGTGTGTTAACTTGACATCTGCTCCAACAGCCAAATGCTGGAGTCCTGCAGGAGGTCCAGTTCTGCCATGCAGACATGTGATTTCTCCTGACTGCACTGAAATCTCAGCTCTCAGCCACCTGACCCTGGGTGGGTATTTACACCTGAAGGAACATGTAAAGTCGAACCTCCAGTCTCATCTTTGCTGAGGCATGGCAGAGCTGAGCACCCTGAAGTATTGCAGGACATGTGGTGACACTTTCCAGCACACTGCGAGGCCCAAGCCACTTATGGGTAAAGCATGATCCCTTCTGCATGCTTCCCCCACACCGTCTCCTGCCTCTGTTCCTGAAGCACAATAAACATCTGTGCAGTGAGATACAGAGTCCCTCTCCTCAGATACACCTGGCCTTGACGCACCCTGCGAGGGGGAGAGTGTTGTACAGCCTCAGCACAGCCACGCGCTCTTTTCCAGGACCAGAGAACAAATTAGTGACTCTCACAGACTCACTAAACTGCTAAAATTCTGTGTGCAAATGGCTCCTGCACTCCTGCCTGCTGTTGCTTCACTGTACGAGCACCGAGCCCACGGCAGGATCTCCCACCCGCTCCCCCACGTCCCACCACGGCCGCCCCAGGCCAAGCCCCGAGCAAACAGATGGGCTTTGCGCCGTGCCTGGTGCTCCCACCACAAGCAACAAAGGCCGAGGCTGCACACTCCTCACTCTGAGGTGAACAGGGGCTATAACCTGAGTACAGACCCAACCCTAAATTTCTCAGGCTCCTGGAGGCAGCGGGGGGCACATTTAACAAGCAGAGCTGCCTGCCTTGCAGCATCCCCTCCGTGCCCCAGCGTGCTGCTGGTGGGACAGGGCTGTGCTCCACCCTAAGGGGGCTGCATTAATATTGCAGACATGCCTGTGTGTAAAAACGTGTGCTCACTGTAATTGTTTTTAGAACATCAGCCAAAACGCCATTGCGCATTTGTAGTAATATTTATGAGGACAGTTTTATGGTGAATATGAAAAGAAATGCCCATAGTGGTTCTCTTGCATACTACGATATGTAGAAAAAGGAAAGTTGATCATTTTACTTGCTGGTGTGTCAAGGCTGTAATACTTCCAGCAGGTCTATGCAGGGATAGTTTCTCAGTAAATCAACACAGCTTTTTTTTTGTTTTTTGTAGAGCTTGAAAAAATATAATTTAAAAACTTGGAAGCACTGTGGTACCTTGTCTGTTCTCAGCTGCACTTATTCTCTCAGATGGCCATAGAAAGGCAAACACATATATACCACAGGCTGAAATTCCCAAAATAAAGACTAGAGGATATCTAAAATCTTGATATTTGGGTTGCAAAGTACATTTTGTTTTGTTTTATCTTTTATGCAGGTATTTTATGGCAGGAATGTAAAATACCTATTTATTTGATGCCACTACCTCTCGGTAATAGCTCCTGTACTGTTCTCTCGATGCCACTGTTTTGAGTGATTTTTGTGGAAATGAAAAGCAGTAGCACCTGATACCTGAAAATTACAGAAATTGCCTTAATTCCAGCAGAAAGGATGGTGGCAGCAGCAGCACAAGACAGCTGCTTGCCAGCACATGGGGCAGAAGCAGAGAAAGGCTTGACCAGTCTTCACCTAAGAGGTTCACTTTTTGTGTGCATATGGGCTTCTGCTGGTGGTGTGAAATCCCAGGGCATCTGCCAAGATGTATTGCTTAATGTTCTCTGCTTTTCAAAGGTTCAGTAAGCAAAAGGGGTTATCCTGAGCAAGCTGCTATGACCATGACAGGAGCAAAACACCTCTGTGTATAAATCTGAAACCTTTAACCTCCTAACTGTCAAATTTCAATATTTCTGGTCACAGTGTTAAATGCACCCTAGCATTTTCATTGGAAGAGTTTTCAATGTATCCGGATGGAAAAATCAAAGTTTCCTTTTATATTTACACACTGTTAGTAAGTTGTTAAAAGAAGAATAAAACAAGGAGACTGCCAGCAATATTTTGTATTAGTGTAAGCTTTACAGCTTCAGCATAATAAAACAGCATCCCTATTTGCTTTGTAACCTGGGATGTACACTCTAAATGACTTAGTGTTATTGCTGCTCTAATATACACTGCATCTTACTAATGATAAACAGACTGCACTGTGGTGAGGCTGCAGTCCAAACTGGACAGAAAGGAAAACAGGAAAAGATAAGATGGGATGAAATGTCTCTTATTAAAAAAAAACACTTTAATCAAATCTAGTTCCCAAGTCCTTCAAATACCAGTGCTCCTCTCACCCATTTATTTTTAGTTGGGTTTTATTGCCTTTGCATATACAAAGAGCATGTCCCTCACTGACAGACACAGTGACATTACAGTGCCCTACCTAGAGGTGCCCTTATGATTGGTATCTTTTCCTGCTCTGTCCATTTTTGTGGATGAATCCTCTATCATTCCATCACAAAGACCTTTATGACAGCAGATGGGAGAAAGAAATAATGGCTTCAGAAAGCCATTTTCCCTTCAAACAGTAAGCAAATATTATCAGAGATATGTGTGACAGTGATGGAGAAACCTGACATGGAGCCATCCCTTCCAGGGGAATCACTCGGCTTCTACTCCCTTCAGTGCAGCCACCACCAGCAGCTTCAGCACGGAGCACTGAGGATGATATTTGTGAAGCCTCTGCAAGGTAAAACCTCCTGAAATGTCCCCACTGGCAGCAGTTCTGGCTGCAGGGGCTGCTCCCCACGAGCCCCTCACGGCCCCCAGCCCGCTCCCGGTGCGGTTCCCGGTGCAGCCGTGGAACGCTGAGCAGCCCTCGCAGGGCTGCCTGTCCTGTGCTCCTAAGCCGTGTACGAGCCACGATTGAACATCTATCGTTAAGCCCTGCTGCCAAGAAGAAAATTTATTTTGGGGCAATGAGAGGATTACAACCCAGCTTCTGATCTGCCACGATCCTGCTTTACACCAGGGTGACTGTTGGCTCGAGTTAAGTTACTGTGCTTTATGTGGAGTAGATGTAATCAGAACAAGGCTTTAAGCACCTATTTCTTCCACAGGAAGTGTCTCTGGCTCACAAGGACGACAGGATGGCAGTACCAGCATCTCTCTTGGGACTGGAGAGCACAGACCTGTTACTAAATGGCCCAGATTTTTCAGAGCTGAAAGCAACAGGACTCAGCACTTTCGGAGGGGAACATTTTCTTGGGCTGACAACACAGATATTTTGTGGAGGGTGGATGCAGAGAGAGCCCTGAGTGCCACAGCAATTTGCTGAGCCTCTTACACAGCTTCGGGCACATGTATCAAGATATTTAGATTCACTCCTCCTCCTACCCTAACCAAACCATTGTGGGCATTTCTGTCTGCAAGCTGCACGAAGATCACCGGCACGCACTGGATGTCTAAAGCCTGGTCCTCTCCCCAGCTCCACACGGATACAGCACTGGCATGTGCAGTCAGCGTCCGCCTGCAGCCTCACTCCAAAACTAATTCCCAGGAGTCAGACTTCTAAGTAAAAGGGCAGCAGAAGACAGGAAAGCAGCCAACTCTCCTCTGTTAAATGTAGAAGCAGATGTTACTTAGAGTGGGTGAGGAGTGCTCCCTTCCTCCTTGGCTGGGTGCAGCAGGGCTCCATCACCTCCATCTGCTCTGCCCTGCGTCCCCCAGGACGCTGTGCTCCTCGCTGAGACATCGTTCTCAGTTGGAGGAGGCTCTAAGGCACCAGGGGGTGTTTATTGGTGAGCAGCTTCAGCTGTATGCATTTCTCAGAGCAGTCTCACGTGTCTGGAAGCTCAGCCCTGGCTGGGAGCCATGGCATGGGAGGTCAGGCTTGGCACAGGGATGCTCAGGAGAGCCCCGAGGATGGGAATCACTCACGCTGAACGGCTTTACAGGAGCCCTGCAAGGACACAGCCAAGCCACCTGCACAGACACAAAGTCCCCACCTGCTTCTCTGGGGGCAGGTGTTCTTGATTTATTTCAAAGAGGCACATCACTGACAGCTGGGGAAAGGTGTCTCCCTGCCCTCTGACCTGTGACTCCGCTCGAAGAAAATGGGATGTCAGAATGCTCCTGCTCTGAAGATGAAGTCAGCAGCAGCTACTAGCATCAAGATGTTTAGATTCACTTGTTAAACTAGAGATTATTTCCATGGCATTGATAGAGAATGGTAAAAAAAGTGGTAATTGCATCTACATTCACCCCATTTTACATGGAGTTATCACCAGCTCAGGTAGCTCCTGCCTGCTGGGGTGGGACCTGCTGCTTCACTACTCTACCAGGCCCTGATGGTGCCCACAGTTCTGCCAGGAAATACTTGTAGCCTTATTGGATTTCACACAGCTCAAAATATCACTACAACCTGAAAATCAACAATTCCACCATTCTGATCAGAAAAGAAAGGATGGTCAGTTATGCTCTCAGTCTAATAAAACACAGGGAGGTCTCAGACTAAAAAAATAGAACAAAGTACAAAGAAAAGGCAGTTCTATCCACATGATGCACTAAGGCCATTTAGTCCTAATAGTCCTTTGAAACACCCTATTCAAAAAGGTGTTCAGAGTTCTTATCACATTTAGGAACCTGCTTAAAACACTTCTGTATTTATCTGAAATCCATTTCCAATTGTGACTGGTTTAGTCTGTTGAAATGCAGGAACCAGAGCATGCAGAAAGTCCGTGGTTTAGCAACACTTCCTAAATGCCCTGTGACAATGAAAAATAAACTTCATAAACGGTTGTCCAGTACCTATTTATTTACTATGAGTTATAGTGAAATTCAGGCCTTTCAGTCCTGAGAGAGTCTTCACCACAAAACACCCACTGACCACAGGCAGCGCTGCGAACAGACACGAGCGTGTCCCAGGTAGGAAAATGTGTGCCGGGGCGAGGGCACCTGCTGGGAGGGGAGACACTTGGCATCTGTCCCACGCTTTGCCACGATGCGTGGGGTGACACTGGGAAGGTCCCTGAAGCTCTGTGTGCCTTCTGCTCGCTCTCTGGAGGGGTTCCCACAGAGCACTGTGGCATCACAGGGGAAGCGGGGCAGCTCCTGGCTTTGTGCTTTTCTAGGGACATGACTCCTGCTGCTACTGCTCCTGTTTTCAAAACATACAATAATCTCAGTTTGGTCAAATAACAATCAAATACTATAATTTTAACCATGAAATCAATAGTCATGAAAATGGCCCCAGCTCATTATAGCTCTCTTGGGAAGTTTTCAGAGATAAGGATAACGGCAGAACATTGAAGCCAGACTGGATCAAGCACTAATTGCAAAAAAGATGCAGGAATATTTTGCATCTAAATGTAGGAATATTTCTCAATTATGACTCTGAAATAACATTCCCTTTTTGCAAATATTTAGGTGGATTCTTGTGTGTTTCTCAAGCTATTCCTTAATTTCTAAACGGGACCCTCAGTTTCAGCTCAGATGATTGCTTGGTGTTCATCTGCTTGCCATGGCTAAAAGCTCTATTGTACAGTGGAAGGCAAGGAACAAACCATGTTTTTGTTGTGTAACCAGCACAAACACAGCCTAAGCCAAATCCCCATATCCAGTGGGCACTGGGCCAAAGCCATAACCAATAAAAGAATAGCTGGAGCAAGCAACCCAAAGACAAGCTGTGGCTGACATTCATAGAAACCATTAAGAAAACATTCAGAAATAACCACTTCCATTCCGTGTATTTACAAAGATGCTGAGCAGCTCACAATTTCCATAGCAAAGAAACACCACATTATAGAATGTTGCATGTTCGAAAACATTAAAACCACCTGAACTTTGAAGAGGAAGGGCGCCCGTCTTTGCAGTGGCCTCGTGACTGCTGGGAGTTCCTTCAGCATCCCCTTAAATCGCGGGCATTTGGCTCATTTGTGCCGCTTCTATTCAATTGTTGACTGTGTGATTGAATTTAGCATTTAGAGCCATTACCGTGTGTCATGAACTTTCTCAATCTGAAATGCGAGAATCTTCTCTTAAATACGGGGCTGCTGAGAGGGAGGTGTCGTGGGGGCAGGTCCCGCAGGACCCCGTGAGGGGAAGGAGGTGGGGAGATCTGAGGAGCTCTCCCGGCATCACTTCCTTCTCTCCCTCCTCCCACCTCACTGCTGCCTTCCCTCTCCAGTGCCCCGCTTTGTGTCGTTCCCCTCCTGTCCCCGGAAGGAGCCCTGTGGCATCCACTGTGGAGAAAGGGACCTACAGGGTGCACGAGTAGTTTTCCATACAAGGATGGATAAAAGCTGTGTTTATCATCAGCTGGAGTTTTCTGGCTTGAAGCTGAAACGTGGAAAAATTAAGAATATTATTTCCCTCCTTCCACGACCCATTTCCCTGCTCTGTAGCATCATTAGCAACAGCCAACAAGAAAATAATATCTGCAGAGGAAATTTCTGGTCTTGATTAATGCTGTTTGTCAGTTCAGCTGGGCAGAGCGGGGCTGTGTGGCAGCAAGTCTCGGAGCACAATCCTTCAGGCGAGGCTGAAAGGGCTGTAAACAAGCTATGAAAGTTTAATGACATTCAAATATCTGAATGACTCCTCAAATGGTGTAGTGGTTAGGAATTGTCCTGTACGGCTTTTGTAAAGAATTCACAGGGTTAATGACTAAAGAATGGAGTTCTGGTAATCAATATGGTCCTCTGGCTCTATTGATTGGAATCGCCTGCTTATTTTGCAGCTAAGATTTTTTAGCCCATTCAGAACAAAGACACCCTAGGGGACTGTTAAGTAAATAGGCATTTAAGACTTTTTCGTTGCTAAGAAAGTAGTTAATTATTATTAGTGCTTAAAAGTCTCAATTTAGACAGAACATCCCAATGAACATCATAATTTTGCTAGTTTTCTGTATGTTTTATGTAAATGCATGTGTATTGGCAGCTGTTTAGAAGTGTGCACCTATTGGGCTGGACAAGGTGCTGAGGGGAGCTTCAAACCAGCAAGGGCTGAAGGCACTGAGTAGTAGCTTTGCAGGGACCTTTACACAGAAAAGGATCAGACAAGTTTCAGGGTGAGACTGCCAAAAAATATGAATATGCAAGAGAATCTTTGTTGATCTTTTGCTGAAAGATGACATTCACAGAGGCTGAGGAAGATGAGTGCCTCAAAAGGGAGTTGGGCTTTATAGATACAATGTTCTTCCAAAGAGAAAGTGCTTCACAAAACAAGCAACTTTCTAATTTGTCATACACGTAAAGCTTTTCTGCTGATGTCACTGTATTCACAGCCAAAGGTGCAGAGGACCATCAAAGCACCTAAGGCAGCTGCCAGTACAGAAGACACCGTGGCAGAGCAGGGAAAAACACAAGCAAATGCTCCTTGCTTGGCAAGCAGCGTGGCCTCAGCCTCCGAAAGCCGCTGGGAGCCGACTGCATTCCCTTCAGCACATTTCAGAGAACGGGGGAAACTCAAGTTACACGTCTTTAATGAGAGGTGTGAGCTGCACAGGGAGACTGAGCCTGCCCTGGCTTGCAGTGCTGGCCCTGCACCCCAGCTGAGGTGCCTCCTGCAGAACCAGCTCCAAACTTTGCCCCACACTTGGCCCCCAGACCAACCAACGCTGACAGCTCCTGCCAGAGCTCCAGCATTTTCACAGTAGAGCTGGAATAATTATTACTAGCATTCTTTTATTATAGCCACACAAATCCTAATTTCTTTTTGCTTTTTTGTCATTTTAAACCAGAAGCTGCTCCTTGCTGGCAGAGGAAGGAGAGCAGAATGGCGCTTCCCCACTGAGGGGCAGGTAACGGTGGAGCTGCTTTGCATTTCGATGCCACTCTAGTTTCTCCTGCTCTTTGCTTGTTCAACCATTTCCCCTTGTTACACTCAAAGCTGTGAACCCAGTGGATCAGAGAAAAGACATCTATTTTGGACTCAAGCTTAGCTGATCTTTTCCATCCCCCTTAAAAATTAATTATCATAGCTACTTGCTCGTATGGGCATTTGATAAAAACACAGATCGTGCACCAGTCAACAAGCACTTGTGCACCAGCTGGGACATTAAGAAAACATTACATTTTGTATATGATCCAATTAACAGCTTTTTCCCCTGACAATGATTTTCTACATACTTAGGCTATTATATACAATTTGGTAATATGTGGAAGTATTCATCACGCTTGCATTCCCTGACACTAATCCTGTTTGTAGATTCTCCTCGCTTTCCCCTTCCTAGAATTTAGAGTGGAGATTCCTGACTGCAGCCTGTACAGAGCAATGGCTGGATTTTAGCCATAAGTGATGTCACAAACCCATAAAGTGATAGATAGAGGCAGAAGGGCAGCTCTGTTTGTAGTTTTACACACATCCTTTAATTGTTTCTACCTTGTACCGCTGTACCCCGGTACCCTCGTGAGAGTCCAGCCTTGGTGGACTGCTTACCAACACTTGGTAACCTCCACTCCTTATCTCGTCCAGCTTCTAGTGGAGATATGGTCCAAAAGAGAAACCCCGAATCTGAACTTTGAATCTCAATGCAAATCTCCTGCTGTCAAAAATCCTGGGAAGTGAATTTGAAGGTTTTACTGCACCCAAGTAGCAGTCCCTCCTTTTGGTTACTGTTGAGGTCTATCTATCTGCATAAGGAACACCAGCAAGCAAAAGGTTTGATTTAATTTTCTGGAAAAGGTTTACTTGAAAAGGAACAATTATGGCAGCTGTATAATGATACCCACGATGGGTGCAAGATCTGAAAATCCTTGCAGGTCTAATACGGAGAGGCTTTAGACAGACCAGCGCTTCCCAGGATTTGAGCTGGTTTGCCGCTGATTTCAGACCAGCTTGCAGAGCCTTCTTTGCTGTAGTTTTACTGAACACTGTAAGCCTGGAGCTGGACAAAACGAGAGGTAGAGAAAATAAGGGTTTCGGAACCTTAGGTGAAAATCACCTTGAGAAGCCAAATGGGAGGGAGCTATCCCTGATTTTGTTTCCACTGTGGAGCATTCTTAAAAATTAACAAATGAAGGCCACACAGCACTTCATATAACACAGTCTGTTACAGTGAGTAACACAGATGCAGTCGCCTTTTGAGAAATCTTGGAGGGAAAATCACTGCACAATTTGGGATAGAGAAAGGAATTCTTAGAGGCCTTTTGATGAAAAAAAAAATGTTCAGAAGCATTTCAAGTTGAGTAAGACACTGAATTTGACCCAAAAAGGTTTTGATTTTCTTTTAGAATTTTTCTGGATCATCAGTGAAGAAAAATAATCTGATTTGTTATGCAGTGTAAAGACCTATTGCACATTGCCAGGAATGCGATTGTGAAGAAAGAGCTGTAAACTAGTGCACATTGATATCAAATGTGGAGCCATTAAGAAAGGAGAAAAAGGAAGGTCCAAAGCTAGGGAATTAATGCAGTGTTGCCCAAGGGCTACATTCAAATATATTTATTTTTTGAATTTGTAGTTTTAACTTCGCTGAATCCATCTATTATTTTCATATGTAAACGCTCCTCTCCTCCACTCTTTCTGTTCTCTGGGTATCTTTTTTTTTTTTTTCATTTTTTTGTTTTAATTTATTTTTTGTTTGTTTGTTTTGTTTTGTGTTTTTGTTCTTGTCCTAACTCCTCTCCTCAGTAACACGTGAGATCTCCCTGAAGTGTGCACTCAGGGAACATTTTAGGTTGCCAGGCAAGGTGATGTTTACACTGGGACCCTGTAGAAGTTGGGGCTTTACCTTTACAGGCCACAGAGGAAACTGTCCTGTGGAGAAGGACACAAGGATCCTCTGCACAGTCCTTCTGCACAACTTATTATGAACTTAACATGAAAAGCTGAGGAAAGGCAAAAGAAATTGTTTTTTCAAGGATGAAAGTATTGATGTGAGTTAGGTTTAATTTGTAATGTTAAGTCATGAGCCTTGATAATACAGGGGAAAAAAAAAAAGAGAAAGAAAACCCCAGAATATGGAGAAATGTTTACCATGTGGTTCTGTCTTCCAAGATGACAGGTCTGGGTTCCTAAACTGATTCTATGCTATAGGAAATGACATTTTCCTGACAATGAGTCAAGGTGCTCCCTTTCTGTGGAATGCTGAAGTCCCACACCAGTGCAGCCGGGCACACGGGCTGGGGGCACCTCTGGTTTCTAACGGCCTGGGCTGGTGAGTATCATATGGAGTGACCCATTCCCACAGATGTCATGAAAATCATGACTATTTTTATTTTGCATTGAAAATGGTGCTAAGCTTTGGAGGATCAAAGTTCTCTTCCAGGCCCTGCCAGAGATTCACTGTGTGACTTTACTCTGTCCTCACAGACTCTTTGCTTCTAGATCTCCTTCTGTGTAATGGTGACAATGACATTGGCCCATCTAAAAGAAACCCCTCAACATTCCTTACCCAAAAAAGCAATAATACTCATCATGGAGATATAGGTGACATAAGATATTTTTTTTTCCCACTAGAAATGTCTCTCTCCAATAGATATGCAAAATGTGTCTTTATGGTTTGGTTATTTACCATGGTGTTTATGAATTGCAGAGAAGTCATCTTATAGCTTGGTATTCAGAGTAATGCAACATAGTAGAAATCCACCTAAGCAATTACTTTTCTGATCTATTGCCAGATTCCTTTCATACCAGCTGCAGCAGCTTGCAAAAACCTAACAAATAGCATTTTACATAGGCTTGTAGTCTATATTCAGTTTCATCTGATTATTTTTATCACAGTGATTTGAGAATCCAAATTACAGCTAAGAAAATGGAAAATTCATTTTCCAACAATGCCTTAAGCTTCACTAGCATTTTAGAGTAGAACATTTCTGTGATGGCCTTTGATTCAATCCAGGCTGAACGAAAGACATTTCATCACCACAGAATGCATTTCTTTATTTGCCTTGGATCTATGATTCTGTCAGTATTGAGAGAAAAGAAAAATCAATGCTGCACTATAAACCTCGGGCAGCCCCTGGCCAACGTGGTCAGCATGGTGTGAGCAAAGGAAATGGCAGGGGAAAAAAATTGACCGCTCAGCAATAGTGTGGCACAGTAACGGACAAAGCTCTGGGCTAATAACAGCTTGCAATTACACATGGAAAGCCAAAGCTTGTAGGGCATTCAGTACGAAGGGGATGTAATACAATTTATTGAACCACCGGTTAGAGTTCTGCAGCTTCTCAATAAAAAAAAAAAAGGGCTGTGGACCTGTACTGCTTAAAAGACAGACTTATATGGTGCCAGCAGGGGAAGGAGACTTGAAGAAAGCAGAAAGCCCTTCCTTTTTATGTCTTGGATAGTGAGCAAGTGGGAGAATGCAGCCTATTTATGCTTTCTAAAAATATACCAGCGAGGCTTAAAGGGACAGCCCTGCTGCCAGTGCCCAGCTGCCTCACACACACCCCCTGAGCCAGGGTGGCCAAACACACCCAGGCACTGCATTTTAATTCCTTATCCGTGCTGCACTGATGCTGACAGCACGCTGTACATCCTGCTACTCTGAAAAAGGGGAAAAGCAGCACGACAGAAATCTTTACTCGGGTACCGTTATTTATCTGAGAGAAGCAAGGTGTTTCTGCAGGAGAGCATAGCATTAAAATACCAGTTAACCAGAAGGAAAAACCTTGAATTAAAAAGAGGAATAATTGATAAGCGTGTTCTTGAACAGCCAGAAATTTAAAAATTGACTAAAAGCCTGTGTTTTATAGTGATCAAAGGAGGTGGAGGCATGTTTGGGTAGGTCTGGCTGCAGTAACGAAGGTCAGCACTGCACACGGAGCCCAACTCCCTCCTGCAGTGCCCTTTACCAGGTAGGACAGCTGGGGATGCTATGGCCTCGGGTGGGCACAGCCCCAGTCCCAGCCCCCTGCTCCGCTGGGGTTTGTGCATCCACCAAGAGGGAGCTGGGTCTGTTAGGGGTATGTGGCTACAGAGCAGTCTTGGGGAAATACATGCAAACACACAGTGTGCAGGTTGCAGTGTTTGTGTTTTCAGGGATAAATTATGCTCTTCAGATGGTGATGAAAAGTTTTGTCACTTAACTGCATGAAAACAGGAGGTGCCAAGTATCGCCCAGTGTGGGCTGAAGCCCTGGTGCTGGCAGGGCTGGGCTCAGCAGAGAGCTTGCCTTGGAGAAACCTCTGCATGATCCCGGCCTTGGACCCCTTTCTGCCCGTGTCTGCATATGTGCACATTCACCAGATTAGCTCTTAGCATCAGTTTGGGGAATTTGATATAATTGCTGCCAAACCAGTAGCAGGTTGCTCAGAGCCCTGATTTAGAGTTAGGATTCATCTTTCCCCCCAGGTTAGCACAACACAGCAGGAATTTTAATACCCAGCATCAGATCCTGCACTTCCTGGGGGACCCTGATCTTCACAGGGCCAGCAATCGCCAGACCACATTTGTACATATTACTAAGAAACATTGTTTCTAAAATTTTTGGCCAATGTTGTAGTACTTGTTCCTGAGTATTGCAGTGATGTGGTGAAGTGTGCATTGAAAACAACTGAAACCACGGCCACAATGTGTCTGGGCATTTTGTGTTCTTAGTTGAAGTCAAGCTCTCCTCACAATGCAATACAGCTACAAGATTCCTCACCCTCAGTAATGAGTAACAGAGACAGCTTTCCCTCCATTGTGACCAGAGGAGCGAGACCACGAGTACGACTGTGGGGTACTATCCCAGCACAAATCTGGCCCAGAGGTACTTTTGTTTAATCTGAAATGTAATTTCTAGAATCCCAGCCTAAATATTTCACCCTTCCATATTTCCACATCAACCTCTTCTCAGGTGCAATTTACGGCTCCAATGGCTCCTCCAGGCTTCCCTGGCACAGGAGGCAGGCTGCTGCTTGTGCATAACCTCCAACACCAAAATAGCAGAATTACTGCCCGAGAGGACACGGTGCATCTCTTGTGACAGTCGTGGCAGGGACCCCGTAACTCCATTCCCCACGCAATACAAACAGCGCTGCGCCGAGCTCTGCAGTCGCTCGGCAAATCGCTCGCCCGTTATTGTAATTAAGTCCTTCTACATGACACGGCGCGAGAGATAAGGGATTAGCGTGTGAGACGCGAGGAACTCGCTGCAGCGAGGTGCTGCCGGGCAGGACCGGCATCCCCGACACAGAGGGAGCCCCTCGTCAGCGGCTTC
Organism: Oriolus oriolus; assembly: GCA_013400235.1. NCBI lineage: Eukaryota > Metazoa > Chordata > Aves > Passeriformes > Corvidae > Oriolus > Oriolus oriolus. Next base: position 177,492 of record VXBT01009942.1, on the reverse strand, counting down.
TCTTGGCAGTCACAGCGATGGGGGAGGAGGATGCGAGCGTTGACCATTCCCAATGTCACCTGCGGAGAGCCATTAGCCCGCTCAGCCCTCTATTCCTACATGCTGAATCAAATTAATCTAACAAAAACAGATGACCTGTGAGCTCAGCCTGCCTTACAGCAAAGTCAAACGGGAGCGAGGGGCAGCGGCAGCGAGAGGCAGGGAGGGACCGCGCTGTCCCCGCAGCCCCTCGCCGCGGCCTCCCGCCCATCTCCGTCCGTCGCCGGCTGTCACGTCCGCGCACCTCGGCCACCTCTCCCTGTGCAGCCGCACGAACCCTCTCTCGTCTACCTTGGTCTGCCTCTGTGCTACCCCCTCCATTACACACGTCCACACACACACAGAGCTGCTGACCTAGAGGTGTTAGCCACTCCGCAGCTGCCGTTCTTCTCACATTAATCTATAGGAATCAATGGACATTTCATTAGAGTAATCAAGTGTGGATGCATCCCGCATTTATATCCCGCACCTCCCCCCTCCCCCCAGCTGCTTTCACAGGCTAATTGGTCCTACAGCAAAGACTATGTGGATATTTTTCCCTACAGATGAGTGTCAAGAGCAGTTTTTTACTGCTGGTTGAAATACCCATCAATAGAGAGGTAGTATAAAAGCCTTCACCCATCAGGCGGTGTTGCTGATGCTAATACATTATGCACTCTCCATTCTCACACCCTCAACTCTCTCCTTTACACCTTTTCCCCATACTACTGAGTCATTTATGCTGACTTCCATAAGAGAATTAATCCATTGCATTTTCTTTTTTTTAAAAAAAAAAATGGATTGCAATTAATACTTCTCTATCGGTTCACAATAGATTGAGGAAATTTCTCACATAATTATATTTCACCAGCAAGCTTTTTGTTTTTTCAGTCAAACCTCTTCATCTTGCTTACTATGATATCTTATCATTTCACCAGGTATTTTGTGGTTTATATGAACATGGTTTACAATGACCTCTTGTGAAAGGCACCAGCACTGTGTTCAGCACCCTTTGCTGCCTGGGAGGGGATGCTCTCCCTCTCTGCTCAACTCTGCAAAGACAGCAGAGCTTTAGCAGGACTTAGGGGGTGCTGAGATAGGTCCCAAGAGTTGCTGTCCCTAAAATGTGTATGTGACAGGAGTCTGGTGAGAGTCAAGGGGAGTCCTTACAGTTGGGGGATGAGGGGCTTTGTTCAGATCATCTTTTTGAGGCCATGAGGAAATGCGATGATACTTGTTTGAACAAAAAGTTTGAAAGTGGAATTTTTCATTAGATCACAGACTTTTCATTCAAAAATAATTTCCAAAGCTTTTACAGGAAGGTGGACACCAACCACACATATTTAAAATGTATGGAAGCTTTAGAAATGCCATTGTGGAGAAGGAGGCAGTGCAGGGAAGGCAGGCAGTGGCTCAGGAGTGCCTCTTGAGAAGGGCTGCTGGGGCATGGTGGGTGAGGGCTGTGCATGGGCACCCTCCACTGCAGCAATTCCGCCGCAAAGATGAGGGTTATGTGGAGATGCATCACGCTGCACCAGCACCCTGCACAGTGCTTGGCCTGGGGAACCTCCGAGGCAGAAGGCAGGAGCTCAGGAAGCAACAGGGATGGGAGCTTTGGCTTCCCTTGAAGCTGCAATTAAACTTTTCTCTCTTGGTAACTGTATTTGACAATTAGAAAAAAATGAGCTGAATTTAAAAAAATCACTGACTTGCAATAAAGCTTATCGTTCTGGTACGTTATCTTTCAAGTCATGTCAGACCAGAAAAAAACCCCATATGTCCTAAGCAGAAAAGCACTTGAGCACAAGAGCTTCAAGTAACAACAACAAAAAAAAAGTTCCTTTTTTCTTCATCCCATTTTTAGAACTATTAGCATGAGTTAACATGGATTTACCCCAGGTGAAAGTACAGCCCCAGTGGCTGCTGGTGCTATAGTACACTGTTTGCAATATATTTGGATATATTGCAGGGAAGTGGAATTTCTTCCACCTTCCCGACTTTTCCAGTATGGCATGCAATTTTCAGTTTTGTTTAATGAATACTATATAGGCTTTTTAGGATTTTTTTTTTTTTAAATAAACCCTGCTTTTTGCTTATGGCCAAATTCATGAAACTGCAATGAAGAAAAATGAACCCGCTGAAGGGGATTGACCCCAAATGCTCAAGACCAGGTCTTTCAAGACTAACGAGAGAGTTTGCATTTGCTTTTCCTGCCAGATCTCTTTCCTGAGGGCACACTGCATAATGCAAAAAGAGCTGTGTGAAGTTTGGTGCAGAGGATGAAAATAGGACCACTCGGCTGTTTTACACAGAGGAGGTTCTCTTCCCCTTCCCCCTCCACACGTTTTTCACTGTAAGTGAAAATGAAACTTGTGCTTTTCAGAGGAAATGGCTGCTAAAGGTTAAAGGGTAAGTCTTCCTTGCTGCAAGCATACATTTTTGTGAGCTGAATCTTATCCATGTGGCTAGCAGCACTCAGGCTGAAATAACTGCAGAGGGCTTGGAAGAAGAGTAGGGAAATAGAGGGCAAGAGCATCAAAAGAACATCCCCAAATCGATTCATCTGCTCTTTTTTATTCCTTCATTTGAGTTCTGGCCACCTCCTTTTCCCCATTACACATTCCACTGTAGAAACAAGATCATTATTCAGAGGTGGAGGGCACGTAGCTGTGCCCAGGAAGGGCAGGCATTGTGCAGGGAAGCAAGAGCGCTTCTCCAGGGCTGCCGTGGGGCTTGCCCACCACGAGGGCAGGGAGTTTGGGGCAACAGGTAACTGGAGCCTTGAGTCCCTGCCCTGCCATGCCACCCAACCCACGTGGAAACACAATGCCACGCATCACAAATCATGGGGAAAAGAGCAGGGCAGGAAGCCCACCCCAGCTTGCCTCTCTGCTTGCTTTTGTGGTGAGAGTGCCCATCATTGGGCTCTTGGGTTTTTTTCTGGTGCAGGAAGCCACAGTGAAACAGTATCTGAATGGTCCTGAAAGTAGTTTCTTGGACATTTAGATATATTCTGTTTAGTGCAATGCTCCTAGGAAATATTTGACCTCAAGCAAACACACTCATTAGTATCCACCTGGAATTCAGAATGTTTCTGGTAAGTCTTGTTATATAAAATACAAAATAGGATGAACAAAAGTCCAATAAAAAACACACCTTCCAGCAGCACACAGTTTGCAGAATGCAAATGTGGACAAGATTGAGTGTATTGACACAGAACATAAACAGAGAGCAACAGAGCACAAATGTATATCCATAAAAATTACAACAATTTAGCTTAAAATGAAGACACTTAATGTTGTTACAAGATAGCAAGTCCAGATTTGAGAGGGACTCAGCATTTTCTTCTTATTCCTTCCCTCTCACTTGTCCCTCAAAACCAAACATTGAGCCAAACCTGGGGGAAGATGGTGGGGTTTGGTGTGTTTGCCTAAGGAAAGCTGAAGCTTCGGGGAAGCAATATTCCAAAGGATGCAGAGTCGGACGGGCAGAGGGATGGCTGGGAAATGGGCAAGCTCAGTTTTCGGAGAGCTGTAGGTGCCAAGTCTCCTCTGGAGAGGGCCCCCAGTGGTCCGAGGGCAACAGAGTGCCCAGCAGCTGGCCCTGCTCCCGGGGGCTGGGCCCGCCTCCCCCGGCAGCCCCACACCTCAGCACTGCGCAGCACAGGGGAAACACCACGGGAACGGCTCTTGCTGGTTTGAGGTTACTCCTGCCCAGGAAAGACTACTTTAATTTCCTTCTAAGAAAGCTGAAATGGCCCAAGTTTAAAAAGCTCCTTGTGCTTGTTCTATAAAGTACCTCTTATTGATATACCTTAAAACCAAAATGTATTCAAGAAGTTCGCATCAGGAAAATAAGAGAAACGAGAGAGTTTTTCTGAGTCTGGACTTTCTGATATCCAAGTTAATGGACTACACCCAGCTTGCAATGGCCCCAGGTTCAGCTTTCACTGGCACTGCTGTGCCTTGTTGCCTCTGACCTCTGTGGAGCTGCTTTGATTTACCAGCCACTGACTGGTGAGACTGAACCTCCAGATACCTCAGCACTTCTCCACTTTGCTGTGGACATAGGTACACACCCGCTTTCTCTTAAGCCTGTAACACACGCTTTTAATTTGCTGTGTGAATTTTCATTGAACTTTACTCCTCAGTTGCTGCAGATGTGATTTCAAAGATTACTGACACTGGGTCTGCACAGATTTTAACTTCTTTATGAGAGGCAAAGGAAAAACCCCACCTATTCTGTCTTGCAGTAGTAATATCAATAACTTCCATGTTAACTGATCCCTTGAAGCCAAAAAATCTCTGATAAAGCCAGAAACATGTATGTGTTGGTCTACATTAGATACGGAGTTGTGTTGATACTTGACATCCTTAGCATGGACCATCTTGATGTAGCCTTCTGAATTTTTTGGATAAGTTTCTTGGGTAAGTTGAGATACCTGAAGGGTACATTAAGATCAGCTCAAAGTCATTGGATGATGTGCTCTAAAGGGTCAGAAATATGATTTTTTTCCTCAATGACAAATGAATGCATAGCCTTTTCTGACACTACAGATTCCCTTTCTCCCCACACAGATGTAATGAAGGCAAGTTATTTGTATTCAGCCTGCTGTATAAAAATTGTGTGGGATAAACACCTTCTCCACTTAAAAATGACCAAACCAGCAGTGAAAAGATGAGGACATGGAGAAATGGTGCTCTCTTTCATACTGTCCTGTTAGCTGAGCTCAAATGTGAGAGCTGTGCTGAGGAGTTTTGAAGGCAGTGATACTCTCGTGGTGTGTCTGCAGCATGCAGTGTACAGATCCCAGCTAGTCCCCGTGGTTTGTGTGCAAATGGAAAGCAACAGCTGACAGGTGAATGAAATGAAGGAAAAAGGTATTCTAAGAAAAAATATCTACGTCCAAAGGCCAGGGCTGTACATTATTTATAATGTGTAAAAAGCCCATGCACTTGGTTATCACTAGCTGGTTATCCCATTATCACTGTCTGGAGATGGGGATTAGACAGCATCATCATCTATGGCTTTATAAACTAACTGATGGTCTTCCTTGCATTTTAATAGCTGCAGCTGATGTATAACTGATCAGAAACATCTTCATTCTCTGCCCTGTGAATCAACACTACAGAGGAATAACAAAAATTACCACTACTTGGTAGTCATGGACAGCAGTTATTAATGTAAAGATCTGGAACAAAGTATAAAAGTTTCTGTTAAATCATCTGCCACTCTTTACTTACAGAGCATGTATCATAATGCATTGTTTTTCTAAAACAGGAGCACAAAGCTCTATGATAATATTGCAGACCTTTTGCAACAGGAAATTGTATTTCTCTGGGAAACAGCAAAGCTGCTCAGGACTCATATGGAGAATAAGGGGGTCAGGCTGACAGCAGAAGATGGGAGCAGATAAAACTCCTTCCAGGAGAGGTTCTAGATGGGGCAGGGGAAGGGATTACATTAATCCCCATCCCACTCACAGGCTCTGCTGGCCTTCAAAAGGTATTCTTGGGCTGAAGTGTTGGATCTGTTAAGAGGCTCTTCATAAAATGCCGTGGAGCCAGTTCAGAGAAAATGGATCCACTTCCTTTCATCTGCCTGGAGGGTTCTGGCAGTTACTGGGGCTTGAGGGTTTGCTAATGGCAAGAAGAAAGGCTCTAAAGTAGTACAAGTGGGAAAGGAATCATGCTGATGCATGCAGGCAGACTGTGACAAGGTTTCATTTCTGTGACCAAAGTCTTGCAAAGGCCAGCCAGTGAAAACGAACACAAAACCCAGGACGTGCCACCGTCTGCTTTCCTCAGTATCACAGACAACTTTAATCATAAACCAAGAGCTTTTGCTGTGACAAGCACCCACAGTGCAGAGCCCTCCCCTTTGCCCAGCTACGGCACCTTGGCCAAACTTTGTTTTGGCATTTCTAACCTTACTTCCTTTAAAAAAATTTTTTTTTCAAAGTACAAATGTCAGTAACCATTTTTTAAAAACTGGGTCAGATTTTTAAGGTGATTCACCCTAAAAAAAAAAAAAAAAAAAAAAAGGACTTTGGAGCTTGCAATGTGCTGATTGCCTCACAAAGTGTTGCTGGCAATAGTAATTTTAACATGAAGCAATAAAAGAGGAGGTGTGAGGGCTATTGCACTGCAGCTTGCAGATGGTTGCTTGGCCACAGAAGGTTGCAGGGAAGGGGTCCCATGAACTACTGGGGTCCCACGAATAGCCCCCCTGGCTATCTGGAGCTGGGGCTGAGCACAGCACTTTGCCAGGCAGGCCCCGAGTTCCAACAGCCCGCTGGGCCACACGCTATCGTCTCTATTTACAGAAGTTGGTGGACTTTCCTCCACAGCTAAATAGGCTGACAGCCTCAGAGATTGGCTTTGAGTTTTTGGTTTGAACAAATCAATGAACTACAAGGAAAACTACAAAAACAACAACAAAAGAAATGGTTTCTGAATGTTACCTGAAAAACCACCGTTTCAAAAGAAAAACCTCTAGCAAAAAAGATACCTGGAGCAAGGCAAGGGAAGAAGTCCTCCTACAGTACACAGAGCAGTGCAAAACCATGAAACACTCCAACAGTGAGTTGCTATTTATTGCATACTATTCTGAACGAAAGGCAGACTTGATGAGAGTCACTTTTAGGCTGTTTCAGTCCATCAATAGAACTGCCAAATAATTTCTAATGGAACTCAGAAAAACTATAGTTTTAAAAATTGGTTTGCGACCCACACTTGTGCTAGCCCCAGAGGACAATAATGGCCTGAGCACTTCCTGAGTGAAGTAAAATGTGAGTAGGAAGATTTAGATGGAATTTCAGTTTTCTTCATCAACTTTTCAGCCTAATTACATTTAACTCACATGTGATCCATCCTACCCCATGGAGGGGTAAGGAAGGAAGGGGACAGAAGAGAAAAACATGAAGGTGACTTGAATAGTTTGAGCACAAACATCAATAAACAAATGTTTATTTAATAATGGTAATAATCCCTACTTCTTACACAACACTGAAAATAGAGAGCACTGTACAAGCATTAACTCATCAATGACCTAATTAACAATTCAGGCAAGGACCCTACTGGAGCCTCGCTGCTGTGGAGGGGCCCTGTGCATCCATGGGGCCGATTCACCCTAAAAAAACAGCCCCACCGAGCAGCAGCGCAGCCCAGGGCACGGTGCCACCACCGCCCTCGGGAGCACTTGGGCAGCGAGCTGGGGAGACAGAACAGGTTCCAAGGAGCACCTCTGGAGGGTTCTCAAAGGGAAAAGTGGCAAGGGGCAAAACTCACAAACAAAACACCTCTTACCTTAAGGGTGCTAAATACACGTGTAAGACATTTACTCTCATATGTCTGGAAAGCTATTTAATGCTACACTGGCATTGGTGCTGTGCCTGTGAACTTCAGGAGGTTCACAACCCAAGTACACAGACTGGTGTGGAGACACTGCCAGCAGGTCCCTGAGAGAGCGTTTCTCTGCTTGTCCCTGCCGAGAACTGTTACCTGGAACCACATCCCAGTGCCAGCCAGCAAGGGGTTCAGGGGATGATTGATGCAAAGGGAATTAACTTGCTGAGCTGTTCACAGATACTGCAACAGGTTTCCAAGGGTTCTGGCCTATATGCAGCCCAGCAAGAAATACTTTGCCAGTTTCACTTGGGTGCAGCAGGTTCAAATTGAGGCTGAGCTTCAGCCACTGCAGAAATGGCTGTGAGAGGCAGAGCTGTAAAGCAGCTGCTGGTGGACTGGGTTCAGCACAGCCACAGGGAGGAAGGAGGCCAGCACAGCACAGCACATGCAGCCCTGCCACCCTCCCACTTCCACCTCGTGCCCAGGGCAGCTCCTCACCCTGCAGCTGACTGAGCCTGGCTCTTGGCAAAGCTTTCCTGCAGGAAAGTGTTTAGCTGGTACCGAAGATAATCCTGAATCATTTGTTCAGGGCTCACAATAACAGAAGGGTCATTAGTTTAGTGTGTCTGATTGACACAGAGTATACAAATTTGAGCTGTTAAGAGTAAAGACTTTATTTATTTTACAATAATTAGGAAGGTTATGATGCTATATAATCTAATGCTGGCCACCTTTACAGGTTAGAACTTCCTACAGTAATATTATTTAAAAATATATTTCCATTTATTTTGAGAGATTAAGTCTGGCTTGCATGGGAATGGAGATGCTTCAGGTTTATGAAGGGTTTTCTGTGCATTTTCACAAACTTAGTTGAATTTTTTATGTGTACGTCAAAATGGAGTTATATACATCAAAGAATATTGTGAGTTTTCAAGTCTGAGGTCCAAATTCGTTATTGGTGTAACTGCTGTAGAGGTAACCAATAATCTGACCCAGATTCTGGACTTTAGACAAAGTTTATCATCCTTGAGGATTATGTAGAGTTTACTTATCAGGAGGAGAATCCAATCATCTTTGCCCCTTGTCTAAGGAGTGGACTTTGCAGCCACATTTAGCAGTGGATACCTTGCCTGGGAAATGTCTCAGTGTGCTGTATAATAAATGGGACTTGCTAGAGCTGAGTGCTGGGAAGAAATTGTGCTGCCCTGCTTCTGTGTGTGGAGGCATATGTGAGCAGGCTGTGTGTCACTGAGATTTGTAGACAACCAAAGCTCCAAATTCTATGGTTTATAGTTTACTGATGCAAGTTCCTGCTTTTCATTGATCTTCATTCACTAAATCTAGAAAGAACCAAGCAGCTTTTAACTCCATCTTTCACCTCTCTCCAGTGCCTATGAAATGCATTGTTTTGTTTTAAGGAAGTGGCAAAACTGAAGGAGAACCCTTACTTTAGGCATCCCAAAAATATGGAGAATTTAAAATCCAGGATGAACCTGGGTTACATTTGTATTTTGGGCTTGCCTTTACATTTTATAGGGAAGTAACTGATCCATGTAAAGCACTTTATCTCGTACTGAGAACGGCAGCATGTAGTACCCCAACATTTAATGTGAAAAATTCCTGGGTTTAATGTTCTATTATGTTAACCTGAGCCATTGTGTGTCCCTGTTCCATTGCTTAGCTGCAGTTGTACTGAGCAGCCTTGGAAAACAGATGAAGTATGGGGTGGTTATTGCCCAAAATACAACTGGATTTCATAACTGAACCCTTGGAATTTAGAATTTATGCCAGTGCTATCTATGGCTGTTAAATGCCATTCACCCCTAAGAAGCAGCCCGCACTCACACAAACCATCTGTGTGATTTAGCTTGATGTGGCGCTTTTCAGGGTCCAAAGCAGGACTGATATTATTATTTCTAAACAAGGAGAAATAAAATATCTTCATTTAACTGCTAAGGAAAAATATGCCTGTTAGTTTCAAGAGACTTAGACTTTCTTTTAAGTGTGCTGCAAACAGATAGCTCCAGACATGAGGTGAAAACAGCTTGTGTTTCTTTAAAAGGACCAAGTCAATCTATAAAGGTATTTTTCTCTTACACTTGGACATTTTATGTACATTGCTCTACTTTTGGCTTAACAACTTTCCTGTTTAAATCACTGAAACACATCAGCTAAGCACAACTGCATTTTGCAGACCCATGACTGAAGCGTTAACATATTGTGGTTTCAGAAAGCATGAAAAGGGCAGACTAGAGGAAGGGAAAAAATTTTCATTAAGGGATTAATTAGACAAAACAAGGCAACAAAAGAGACTCCAAAAGGCTCACTCTTCAGAGATTTCCATAATTGTGCTCTTTACAAATGAGTTTAATCACCCAAAGGAAGAACCAATGGGCAGATGAGGAAGTGGTCAATAAGTAACAATAACTGACCACTGCATTACTGGGGTATCTCGCACACATCAGGCCCAATATCCGGATTGCTGAAGTAATGCAATAATGAATCCTGACCCGTCTTTGTAGCACTGTGGTGAGTTCCTGAGAGCTTGTTCTATTCTGGGGAAAAACCAGTTCTGCTTAGATTTTTCCCTGTCATCTGGGGGCTGTTAACACACATATAGGATGCATATTTTGGAGGTCAAATAAATCAATAAAAATAAAAACAAATCAGAAATATGGTAAACAAACAGTCTAATGTGATTAACTGAGATATTCTCCTCCTTTTTCTTCTGTGCTTGGTCCTGAAAAGCATTAGTGGCATAAACAATAGAAGAAAATAAAATGAATATGTAAAGTATCTCATCTCTTCCCACATGTAATAAAATGAAAACAAATGTTCTCACTTCTACAAACTCCACCACATCAAATTAATAATGGAAAACATCACATCAAAGCACTCTTTGTGCTCAATAGCCTGTGGCACATTTGGACTCATCAATAGATGTTCAACAATATTACAACTTGTTTAAATCTTGGTAAAGTAGTGTTATGTACTATTGTTATTGACTTCCTTTTTCTAATTATCACCCAAAGGTGACAGATGATACAGCACTAATGATCAGACTGTTTAAGAGCTGAATCAGCTTAGAATCCCAACTCATTAAACCTCAGCAAGACTGAAAGATTCCTTGGACTTTAAGGCTAAAAGCTTCACTCTGCTGACAACATTTTGGTCAGTTATACAGGGGACACAATCAGAGATTTGAGGCATTTTTCACTGAGAGCATCTTTGGAGATTTTAAGGATTCTAGTACACACAAGTGCCTAAATATTTTAAAATATATAAAATCCATATAGCTGTCGTGATAGAGCACATTTTTGCAGAACCTCTTTTGTTATGCTAAACCTTCCCTTGAATCTGTTTAAGCTAATAGTAAAACTGTGCTTGATTTTCATAGAAGCTGAAGTCAATAGGAGTTGCAGAGCCGTGCGTATTTGAGCCCATTTCTCCCAGTGTGGTCAGAAGCAGAGACCCCCGTAATATTTTTGTGGTGTGTACCAGTGTACCTCAGCCTTGCACCAAATTCATTCTTTTCTTAGCCAGTTTGGCAACAAAACGTGGCATTCTCACATCTGTTTTAGAAAATTGGACTAAACTAATATTCTTTTCTGTTGCTTCATTGGATATAGGTTAGGAACGATACTCCTGATGTTATCCTGATATTAAGAAGTGATGGCTGTCTCTAACAGCAAGAGCTGAATCAGATTTCTGAAGCTAAAAAGTAAAGTTAATGAAGGGATTAAATCAAACTAAGGGATGGGGACTAAACTTGCATCTTTTGTAACTGCATTGAAAAATCAGCTGTAACACTCCCCGTCTGCAATGTTTGATACTGGTGTTTAGTCTGAAGATGCTTGTCCAGAGCAAGTAAATCCTCACCTGGACAATCCTCACCTTGGCAGTGACCAGGAGCGGAAGCATTGGCCTCCCTACCTTGCACTAAAAGCCCAAATGCTCTCCCTCAGTCGGAGTGCAGGTGGCACATTTCCCAGTGAGCTGGGTTACTTCTGCATGCAGAGCTATAGGAAATAACTTCTAAAATCAGGCAGTAGTCACTCTAATCTCTGTATCTACTTTGTCCCATTCAAGCCCCATGTTATAAATCAGAATAGTAGTCACCCAGTTTGCCAGGTCACATTCCTTACAAACAAAGTAAAAGGAACTATTAGGTGCTATTACGAGGGCCGGATTAGCAACTGAAAGCTTCCCTATAAACTGCTATCTAATAATTTATGGCAGTTTTGATGTTTCCTGGCAGCTGAACAGATTAATAAGTCCATAGTCCACTTCTGATATTCTCTTCCCCCTATCACAAACTTTTGGACCTTGCAACGCTTATTTTCACTTTCATCGAATTCACTGTATCAGAGAGTCAGTGCAGGACTGGCAGTGGTGCCCTAGTTACAGCCCAGGAAAGATGAAACCCACACGTTAGAGTGTCACAGCAATGAGGTGCAGAGAGAATTCTCCTGCCTGATGTGCACACAGAGTGAAAACATCAGTGTATATTTGGAAAGACTCTTCCCACCTTAACTGCTTTTCTGCCATGGTCTTCCCCACTTGTACTCTGCAGATGTCTTGAGTCAAAAAATGATGGCTTGTTAATTTTTCTGCTTCTTTTTAGGAGTACTCACGTGCTAATCTGGTCACAGACTCTCCACTTCAAAGACACTGTGCACCTTGATGAATGTTGTAAACCCCAAATTACACAGGATTTATTTTGGGAAATTGCTTTTCCCTTTTTTCTCACAAAGTTGATCGAGGCTAAACCTTTTGTTCATTTTGGGTCGGCTTAAGGCTAAGTCCAAATGATACATCTAGCTTTAGTTTTGATAAGGGCAAAATTAAACCCCAGCCTGGATCTTTCAAGTCCCTGCTATGCAGTCCCCAAAGGCTGCCTGGTACACAGCTTTTGAACCTCTTGAGCAACCAGAGCTATTTACTTTGGAGTCACAAAATATAAGGACTAAAGATTTTTTTTTTCAGTATTGACATTCAATGGAAAGGTTACTTATTTTTGACAGTCCTTCAAAACAGATTCCCAACGATTCCCCCATTTCTCCTTCTCTCTGTGTCTTATCCCTGAAGCCTCCAGCTGCAAGCACCATTCTTCTTTGCTGCCTGTCAGCATGAGCAATTAATGGCTCCGAAGGGTTGCTTTGAATGACCTGTGTAGTCCCACCCACAGGAACTGGCTCCAAGATAGCAGTGCCAAGTAGTTTCATGGGAATCCATGGAGGAGCAATAGTTTTACCCAGAGGTCATAATGTTTTGGATAAAATTGTGAATCAGTTTTTAGCTGTGTGCTATGAGCTTCAGGCTACTTTTTAAATTCTCCCCCAAAGCTTACTGTTTTTTACATGAAGAGGCCATATGTCATAATAAACATCAGGCTTAGGAACAGCTCACACTCTAAATGTCAGGCTACAAAGCTACCTTTAAAGATTAAATCTCTGCCCTCTTCAAAAGGGAGGTTGAAGGGAGGGATGAAGAAATCCCAAATACAGAGAACCTTACAAATAAAGTGAAGTTTACTACTAACAAAACATATCTCGCAAAAACACACTTGGTGCTTTGCTGTTGGAGCTGCCCTCCATAAAATGTGGGTGTCATTTGAAAAGGACATCATTTCCAATGAATTCTGAAAGTGTCACACAGAGTATTGATCGATCGAGTCTTGCCGTCAGCGTGACCGGGGCCGGCAAAAAGCTATCCCTGTGATCCAATTTTCAGAGCTCACAGACACCTCCAGTCCCAGGCAAATGGCGTCAGCAAGTGGCAGGAGGGGTCTGGGGGAGGGGAGCTGGAGGGAAACGTGCAGGGGAGCGGCGTTGCACTGCCTGCCTGTGTGAGCACTAAATGTTATTAGCCACAAGCATGGCACCCCCATCGTGTGCAGAGGCCGCTGGATTTCTGGCTTTTGTGTTACCAGCATGCCGAACCATTTGTACATCAAAAGTAGGTCCTTAGCAGCAAGACATACCCTGATAAGATCACATTTTTTATGATTACGTCAGTGTTCAGCCAGTTTCCTGCTTTTGCCTACGAACACGCACGGCCTGGTGCTGGGCAGGGGCGGCCTGGACTCCGGAGCCATCCTTGGCCAAACGCAGCGCGAGCGCCGGCGAGGCCTCGGGCCGGCAGCGACGCAGGGGTGGCACTGCCCCGGCGGTGGCACTGCCCCGGCGGTGGCACTGCCCCTGTGCCCCCCAGCACGGGCTGTGGGAAGCGGGATCCTGGTGCAGAGCACAGAGCCAGCCCTGGGCTCTGCCCGGACGCTTTGGGCCCGCAGGGCTCAGGTACCCAACCGACCTCACGGAGAGGCTGCAGGGGGAATGACCCACGCCCTCCGTGAATGGATCCTGGCTCGGCTGGGAAAGGGCCCGGGATGCCCCCATCACTGCACGACTGGGGAAGCGCTTTGGCTCTCCTGCGTCACCCAGGCAGGAACATTGTGTGGGATCCCAGCGCAGCAAAGCCTTGGCTGGACTTGCAGGCACCACACTCGAGTGAAATAACAGGAAAGATAAAAACATGAAAAACAACAATAAAGGGGGAGCTGCTAGGTAAGAGAAATGGGATAATTTGTTATTTGTATGAAGCCAGTGTGAAACTGCAGCAGGTGAGGAAAGAAACATTAAGTGGGATGAGTGAATTACACGCATTTTCTTATTAAACACCAGATTCTGTTTGTGAACTCACTGTTACTCAATATGTGAAATATCTGCTCCTGCTGTATTGTTTCCTCTTTGTACTAAGTGACACAAAACCTCTTTCATTACTTTTGCGAGGAAATTACTTCTTTTCCTAAGAATTATTTATATATTAAAACGAAAGTAGCAACTGAAATGTTCTATTAGTCATTCCTAGTGTTGAAAAGAATACTATTTTTGAAAACAGAATGGAACTGTTCAACAGAAACTGAATTTTACAGAACATATTGGTAGCATTTTAAAGCAGAAGCTTAAAAAAGGTAAACAGAAATTTAAAATAATCCACACAGCTTTCATTTTACTAAAAGAAAAAAAAGCAACTATTTACTCCCAGTGGTACTCTATTTAACAGGCTTATTTTCAAATTGGTGTCTAAATCTACAATTATTTCTGCTAAATCTGAGAAACTCTCACGTCTGAGTGAGCGTAGCAAAGAAAAACAAGGCTCCACAACTACTACTAAGAGTAATTTAAATGATTATTTTGTTTGCTTCATATAAATTAAGTATTTTGTTTTTAAAAAACACCTGTGGAACTCAAATTCTTGTAAGCCACCCAGAAAGCATGTTCTAGGGTTGGCACCCCAAATTCACCACTCATAATTAAAAACAAGGACAGCAGACACAGCGAAGACTCATAGCAAAGCATGCCACGGGATAAACCGTGTTTGCACAGAGAGCATAGCACCACTTCAAGCCACAAACAAATCAATCAAAGTCAACATCTATTTCCAAGTGATTTGAAAACAGAAAAAAACTTACTAATTGAATGAATTTTTCATTAGAAATCCTCCACTCTACCACAGATGAACTAAAAAAAAAAAAAAATCTCCAAAACAGTCACACAGTTCTTGAGAGAGCCCAAAGTCTCCTTACCTTAGAAACAGCTCCTACCACTCCCTCAGAACCAGGTTAAACCCAGGCAATCTGAAAGATCCTGTTTAAACCTTGGCTTATTTCATGCTGCTTGTGCAGGTGTGTGTGTCTCCTAACAGCTGCACCTGAAATTTCAGGTGCCTGCCATTTTCCCTAGAAGAGCCTTTTCCCCCAGTGATTTATATCTTTGCTAAGACATTTAATTGCAGAGGTCTGAATTTGTGTATATTGGTTCTCAGAACTGGCTGCAGCTGAATTTTTTTCCCAGAAAGTCCAGGTGGGAATGCACGTATTTGAAAAGCGCCCCAAACTGATATCAGGGCTGGGAGATATGCACAAAATCATGGCCCACTGCATCAAATACAATTTTCTTGAATGAAATCTTACCTGTTTCTCAATATAAGGTATGTTTCTCCGAGTGTTCAGTGGCAGAGTGCAGAGTGAGCTCATGTAAAGCGAAGGACTCTGAGGTTCAATGCTTGATGAAGGTGTCACTAATTGCTGATGCATCGGCTGTTGCTCCAGATGAGAGGGATCAGTGCTGAAGTGTCTACATGGATTGCACTGGCAGTACCAAAGGGACAGTGCTCACATGGAAAATTCTGGCTTTTCTCATCACTGATGTACCTAGCCCAGAAGAAAAAAAATATATTTTCAATAAAATGTATCTGTTCTGGACACTAATACATGAACAGAAAAAAGAACAATCCTGGAATTTTATTCTGAAGAGAGTGAGTCAAAGTCCATTCATGGCTAAAGCTCCCATCAGCTTTAGTGGGGTTCAATTATGGTCCAAATATTGCAAATGATTTCTTCAGAGGTTCACCTGGGCCACCTGCTCTGCTACAACAGCAGCACTGGGCCATCCAACAGAGATTAAGCAGATTTTTCCCCTTGATTTAAGATATTTTTAAATTTTCTACAGCAAGTGGATATTTCACACAGCCCAAATCACACAGCCTAAATCTGAAAACTAACAGTAAATTAAAGGAGAGCAAAGCTTCTTCTCTTTCACTACTGTAAGCATTTTATTGTCTTTTATTTCAGCTCTTTTTTACCATTATTTATACTAACAAGATGAGGGGGGTTTACTTTGATGGTTCTCTAATAACCATAGCTGGTGAATCCAGGCCTCACTTTTGGAGCCCAAATGCCAAGCCCTGCTGGGTGAGGCATCCACACAGCTTCCCACAGACACTCCTGGAATAAGTCAGAGCATTTGTGGAGCCAGCTGCTCTGCCTGCAAATGTAACCTGTAGCAGGGGGTAGTGCCAGAGCACCTGGCTTTTCACACTCTTTTCCCTTTCTTGTGCCTGGTGCTGGGATACGCCCAGGTGTCTCCTCGAAAGGAAGGCTCTGTGGTGAGAACTTCACTCGTCACTGCAGCCTAAGATGACAGATAGTTAAGTCCAAAATCATGACAGTTATTTGCCAGAACTTCTTGTTTTTCACTGTACAGGCAAGAAGACAAAATCTATTCGCAGTCAGTTTCCACTGTGTGAAACAAGCCCATTTTGGGCCCTGTCTAACTCCCCAAACAGTATCTCTCTGACTTTCCTATCCAAAATCACTCCCTAGACTCTTTCTCACACTCTGAGTGCCCAGTTTCAGGCTTGCAGACACCTGGTCATGTTTGGCAATAGGAGTTTCACTGTAGGCTTTAGAAGGTCTTAATGAATGAAAGATTCAAAAAACAGTCCAGGAAACCAAATTTTTGATTGCTTGACTGGCATTACAAAAAATATGACTTCAGGGGACCATTTAGAGAATATACCAGGTCCTACTTCACCAGAATAGAAATTTTTATTCTATTATAGTCTGTGTACAGCCCCCTGTTACTTTCTTGCCTCAATTCTACCTGTAAGAGAGCAGACTGTTTGTCTACCTGAGTGAACAGAAGAAAAACCTTTTAAATTAAATTTAAATTTCTTGGGTGCAGTTCCCTGAAGTCAGGCTATGAACACCAAAGCATTCAAGTCCAATATACGTATTTAGTTGTCAACACTGCAGTGTGTGAACTTAAGCTACCAAATACAAGTAAAGAGACCGTGAGTCTTTAGTGTTCATCTGTGTATGCTGCATAAATCTGAGTGCTGTGCAGGAAAACCTGCTGGCAAATGAAAGGAAGCAGTCTTGGACAGCACTAACTAACTCTGGGCAGCAGTGCCCCCCTTGCTGCTTTGCCTCAGGCTGTGGCCAGCATGGCCCAGGCCCACCTTAGAGCAGAGCAGTGTGTAAGCAATGGTGATGGTGACACATGGGCAGCAATGGTGGCGTTACAGAGCCTTATTTGGTGAGAGTGAAAAGCTGACCCCAAATCTATCGCTTCTGAGGGCTACGAGAGACAGAATCTCAGTTACAAGAGGTTAAAAAGGTCTATCTATCCTCAAAGAACGGAGTAAGCAGCAGTTCATGAAGACTGAAAGAAATGTAAGTCCTGGAGGGGACGCTGTGGAAGGGAGGAAGCCTGAAGCTAGATTGCTTGTGTGGCTCTGCAGGAGCTGTAGCACAGCGAAGATCATCGCTGCATTTGAAAAGTACCAAACGAAGAGTAGCCACCCTCTGAACCTGAATGGGCACACAGAGACACAGCAAGGCTTCTGCAAGTCCATCTGTTGCACCCCATGCAAGTACTTTGCCTTTAAAAGAAAAGGATGCCACTCATGCCAGCTTTCCCTGAGCATCTTGGCACTGCTTTGTGTCCCTGTGCTTGTCTCATTAAGGAGAGAATGAAGGTGCGATGCTCTGAATAAGCATCTCTGCCCACATTATGTCAAATGCTTCATAGAAAGGGAAAAAATCCAACTGTGGGGTAGAAAACCCCTGCCCGTCTTCAATCAATCCTCACTACCACCAGGCATCTAGTCAATTTTTATTCAGTCTTCTGTAGCCTCGACTTCAATGAAGTGGCACAGCAGGGCCAGCGCCAGCAGCTGCTCGGCCCCGGCTGCCCGGCCCCGGTGCCGCTGAGGAGGAAAGCCAGCCAAGCCCAGGGAGGGCTGTGCAGGGGACTCACGAGTGTTTCAATCTGTGCCCCAGCCCTTAATCATAAACTCAAGGTTCAAAGCCTTGCTGGACTGCTGGCCGCTGATCCCATCTCAAGGTGATAGTCACCTCTAGCCCTTCTGCAAACTGCAAACCTACTGTCCATCCATCTTAGAGCAGCTTGACACTGGCTTCTCTACCCATTTTACAGCCAGCGAACATTTCCTATTGATTTATTGATTTCTGTCTGCCTGTGGAAGGAGCTCAGAACAGACTCTATGTGCTCTTGCAGCCTCCTGAATAGATTTTTTTCTCCCTTTTTCCCTTTTTATCCAAGCTGTGTTAGCAGTCTGTGGTGAAGCAGGAATTAGACCATGCGGGAGCCCAATTTGCTACTGGCGAATGTGCCAGGCTTTTCTTCCTCTCCCTACCCGGCATGCACACCTCCGCTCCCACTTTCTGCCTCCTGTCCCCTTTTCCTGCAGGAGAGCTGGCAGGAACCTGCCTATTCGACTGGTTCATCTCAGCTGAAAACCTCTGCCGCTTCCCGTCAGATCTTTTCCCTATCATTAAGAGGTGTTTGATGTGCATGTAAACACCACTTGTAATTGCAAATCCTTGATTTCTACTGGGTCAGAGAAATTTCTTCTTTTCTGAGTCAGTTGAGGACAGGGCACGCTTCCCAGCTGTGCACGCATCTGCCCGAGTGCGAACCGCCGCGTGTTTTAATAGACACAAGTTTTATGAACTTCAAAGCCCATGGGGGACAGCATGGCTCCAAAGATTTGAATCAGGGAAGGGGCACAATGTGCTTTCCACCTCCTGGCTGCCAGTCCAAATGCAGCCCAGGTCACCAGTGACTAGAAGTTGTTCCTGGCTGATGGTGGATCAGAGCCCTACGTGAAACCGGTGCCGCCGCAGGACAGCTCCCAGCGGGCAGATGGCCGTGTCACAAAGAGCAGTCTGGCTTATCCTTCTCCACAGAGAGGCGAGTGCTGAGTGAGCCAGGGGCTGCTCTTTCTCCCCAGTCTTCCAGGTGGTGCCTTGAAGTTCTGTTTCAGCTGTGATGGTGGCAAACTTTTGCTTCTGGTGGCCTCGCTCTTCCTCAGCTGAGGAGTGATGTCCCATGGGCTGCCCCACCCTGGCTCCAGGGCCAGCCCCGCTGGGCAGTGATGCCCTGGCTGAGCCCCTGGGCCCATACTTTAGCTGAGTTTGGGTTCACCTGCTCACTCTTCTTCATCCTCCTCATCCTTCTCTCACCTGAGGCTGCCAGAGCAGCAGTGACACTCAGAGAACAAACACAATGGCATGCCAGGACAAAAAGGACATTAGCAGGTATAGAACTGATGTCCATAAATACAGTCTCATTTTTTCATGCAAAAGACTGACAAGAGGTTTGACTGCAGGCAACTTTTGTGGAAAACACCTTTAGGTTATTTGATACCTGCTTCTCATCCTCCCCTCAGAGTGCACACACCTGAGCAGGAGAGACAAAGTCAAAGAGCAGCATACAGAGCTGGCAAGCAAAACATGCAGCCTTGCTCTCCTTTCAGGAGACCACAACATCTCAAATCCATATCTCTGCACTCATGTGTGCAAACCTTCCCTTTGCCACTCCCTGGGGGAATATACACAGGCAAATTCCCACTCAGACAAAAGGGGAGGAGGAGAGGCCCCCTGGAAACCACTCCTCTCTGCCCTCAGAAGATCTGTGGGGGTTAATCATGGTTCCAGGCTGTGGGGGCTGCAGGGGCTGCGCCAGGCACAGGGGCTGAACTCTCACCAGCTTTACTTAGGCCGAGAAACTCAAATTTGTTTATATTCTCCTTATCCTCCTTTTACAACAGTCCTTAGCTTGGATTCACAGGAATTTTTACTCCTTTATCTCCTTAGAGACTGGCCTGCTTTGTGGGAAAAATGCCTTTTCTGGGCCCTAACCTGCCTCTCAGGGTACCCAGAGGATGGGCGGACTCAGCACTGCTGAGGCCTCAAGTGAAATGCTTCCTCCACACCTTGTCTCCACAGAACACCCTTCACAGTTGCTCCAGTTTAGTTACCAGCCATTAGCATTTGTTTTCTTGGCTAGAATTTATTGCATCACAGAAATTGCTGTATTATTCTCTAATATTATGAGCTGGTATAAAGCATCATGGATGTACTTCTGAGAGATGGTGAGAGGTGCCTGCACTGAAGCTGTGTGTGCTTTCCCTTGAAGAAGCTGGATTTGTGGGGAGGGAGCTGGTATTTTCTCCAGGATAATGATGCAATATGCAGTAAGGGATCTTTTGGGCATGGGAGTTAAAAAATATGTGAACATTTAAAAACTTAGCCCCACATTTGTGTTGTCCACTCTGATTTGTTGGAAATACAGCACTGATGAGCTACTGGGGACTCTAAAGTATAGAGTTTTCAAGGCTGAACTAGGCAAGTCTGAAAAGGGAAAGCTACAGGCATGGTGAAAGGCTACGTGGCCAGCAGGCATCAGTGGCTGGAGCCTGCTCTTGTTTAAACTGCTGTATTTCCAGTGGTGTCAGTGAAATGATGCAGATTTACAGCAGCACACAATCTTGTTTCAAGTCCACTCTCTGCCCCACACACAGGAGAAAATGTTTGCAGGATAACTGGAACTGTTCTCTTAAGAAACTGCATCTGCCCATTTTTACATTGGGTCTATCCATATGTAACTACACACATTTCAATGGGTTACTTCTGATTTACACTGCAGGCATCGTGCATTTCCCTAGACCAGCATTAACTATTTATTGATCTCCCCAGTACCCCTGTGAGGAAGGCTATTATTCCCATCATATAGACAAACAAGGATTACATTTTGGAGAGTGTCTGGATCTGGTGCACACATTTGGTCCTCTTTTGCCATCAATTACAATTCCTACAGTTCTTATTTCCCCACCCCCTCCCCTTCTCCCTCCCGTCGCCACCATATGTGCACAGGAGAACAGAGAGGAAAAACAGCACAAACCACAGTCCAGGTCTAAATGCAAGGTAAGTCTCTCAGGCTTGTTTGACTTGACGTCTCTCTTTTTAAACAAAAAAGACTCTCTGGCCTCTTAAATTTACAGAAAGCTATTTCTAAGCCTTGCTGGTTTACTGGTTGGTCTGCTGCTGTTTCAAACTGTGCATGGAGATGGGGTGAATCTTTCGGAGGGCTTGGAGAAATGGGCTGCACCTGCAGCAGGCAGGGAGCAACCCTGAAGTGAGAGCTTGGGTGGGCAGCAGGGGCAGCAGGCTGTTCCAGGCAATATAGGCTGATATTGGTGTTTAATGTGGAAAGGGAACGTGAAATAGTGAGCAGGATGTTAAAACTCAAACCAAAGCACACCTTATGCAGCATTACATCTGCCCTGGACTTCAGTGTACCTTGTATCAGGTCTTTATTAACATACTGCAGCAGAAGGTGAAGAAATCTCCCAACAGCACAGTTCTTATTTCTGGATAGGTTCTGAGACACCTCAATCTCCTGCTCTCCCTGCGTACTTGCCATGTGCCAACCAAAAGTACCGGCACTGCACTGTCAGTAACAGGTTCAGAGTTTCAGACTACTGAACAGACTCAGCCAACAGCTCCAGGAGACCCCAGACCAAGAGTCTCTTCTTTTTCCTTGGATGCTAGGGCATGACTTGTTTGTCCCTGTCAAGCAGCACACTGCACCCTGCTCCAGTGTTTCACAGACCCCTGCCTCCCATGTGTGGGATTTCCCACTGTCTCCTTCCTTCCAGTTCCCTGCTTCCCCTGGAGCGAAGCAATGGAGCTCTGGTGCTCTGAGCCGCCAAACAGCAAACCCCAACTGAGCACCTCAAATGTGAGAGGTGCAGCAAAGACACCACCAGCCCTCTGCACTGGCCCAGGCACTCCAGAGCAGAGTGCAAGTTGACATATTGAATAAATACAATTGGCACATGATTTATCGATTACAGCGCTTCTGAAGACAGGTCCTCTACTGAGATGAGATTCATAGCGCATCACATCACTTAAATGAGCCCTGAAGCATGTCCTTCACCATGTTTTCACCACTGGTGCTTTCACAAGGCACCAACTTTTTTTAGGTTTTCTATGTGTGAGATCCAGCCATCAGTATGAGCCAATGCACCCCGTGGGAAGTGTATCAGAGTTCAGAAAAAGGCAGAATTTATGCCCTGCTGAAAATCCAGGTGTTTCAACACCATGATTTGTGTCCGCTTCATCAGGGCTGTCTGACAACTCAGGGTTCAGAGCTGAGCTCTATTTTGTGACAAGCTCTAGCAAATGTTACAGCTTGCTTTGGTGATGCTTCTTCATCCCAGGCTGGAAGATGCAGCACAAAAACTGCGGGAAAGCACTAAAAATAGAAGTTTGAAACTGCAGTACCAGCACATTTTAGGAATGAAAATATTTACTGGATAGGCAGAATTTTACCACTGTCACTTCGAAAATACTTGTGTGTTGGAATGAACTCCAGTTGCAAAGTATGACAGTGAGATCCTGTTATGAATAAAGGGATCTGCTACATAGATCTTTTGCCACATGACTTCAGCTCATTTAATGAGTCACTCGAGTTTACCCAACTTGCTTTGAGAAGGCATTAGCTTGATTTGGTTTTGTTGCCAATGATATATCTTCTCTTCCTTTTAGTTTTGCTGATCTTTCTCCTATCACTCTTGTTCTGTCACCTGCAGTGCCTCTCTTTACTGCCCAGTTACACTCCCTGCAACCTATTTCATCCTGTTAGGTGGACAGCTACAATTGGTGATGTGGCCCAGACAGATTCTCTTGTTTCTGATAATAAATGGAGTTCAGTTGTGTAACTCTGACCTTGTGTATAATTTTCAAAGATAAGTTTTGGGGAAACAAATGGGTTAGTTGCTATAGAAATATCGTAAGGCTTGACAGAAAATAACATGGCAGAAAATTATGACAGAAATAGCAGAAAGCCACTGCGAGGCTCTGCAGTGTCTAAATTATCTTTTTATATCCCAGGATTGATAGTTCTACAATTATTCTCTAAGTTTCAAAACTTCATTTCCCTTGGGTCTCCCACTGCTATTGTATTTTCTATTTTCCTGCAAGGACTCCACTTAGGTCTATAGTTCTTTAATAATTTTCAAAAAACTTTCAAAATATTTAGTCTATTCCTTAAGGTGTTTCCTACTAAAAAGAAATATTTTGTACTAAGAAATTTTTCAGTGTTTCCCAATCTCATCTCATTGTGGATAGTAATGCTCAGGAGGGATTCAAGAGAGTAGCATCATCTGCTGCAGATAATAAAGCACAGACCTGTGAGCACTGGCAATAGGTGATGGGGAAAAAGTGGCAGAAGACAGAGGTGCTGAGGATCACGAAGGAGGCAGGGGAGGACAGATACCCCTCCTGCCTCTGATGATAAGCCACAGACCAGTCTCTGTGGCCTGATTGTGGTCTCCTGTTGTCCTGTTAGAGCAGCAACAGCCCCATAGCAAAGGCTGACACACACTCCAGCATGTTTGTGGGGAAAAAGCACAGTGCTCAGGGAAAAAACTACAGGGCAGTGCTTCTCTAAGCAATACCAGAGCTGTACACCGTCACCAGATTTTGTCAGAAATCAAACACTGACAAGAGAATAAGTGCATTGCATTAAGGAACACACATGCTTTTGTCTGCCCTGTCCTGCGCAGCACTGACTGCGCTGGTATCGAACCAGCCAACCCTACTGAGCTCCTGTAGCCGATTCTGGAATGCCTCCTGACACTTCGGGGTATTTGAGATATGTTCCTGTTGTTAGGAGTGCTTGTTGACTGTGCAGAGGTAAGGAGATTTTTTCCATGCCAAAGGTAAGGCCGCTGAATTCCTGTGTGCAAATTTTGGGAGGTCTTTTCCCTCCCCTGATGTTTTGAACAAGGCATCTTGGCCATCTTACAGCCACTGTCTGCAGCGCTCTGGCCGTGTCTTGCCTCAGGAGCATTCTGATAGTGTAGGATATCTGCTACCCATGTTATCATTGCCCTGCTCAGCCCACCTCATTGCAGAACCCTACATCTGCAGGTCGCCGTGGCATGACTGCTCTTTATGAACTGCACTTACTTGTGTGTGGCATCAGGGGAGCAAACCTGCAGCTTGTAACTACAGTGGTCTTCAGCTGAAAATCTCTGAATGCAGCCAATTCTGCTGAGGTTGCTAAACAGAGAAACAGAGTTTGCTCTTTTGGGGGGCCTAGGGGTGGATTTGTGCACAACAGGGAGTAAAGTGGTTTGACCCCAGGAGCCTCCCTGGCAGCCCTGTGGTTATTCTCCTGATGGTTACAGTGCACTCTTTTTCTGTCTCCATTCCTTCCCTTCCTGACTGCTTACATGCTGCTGGATTTTTTTCTGGGACTTGCAGTAACCCGAAGGATGTCTTAAGTTCTGTTGTGTGACACCATGGATGTCATACGAATTGGACTTGTTTTACTGAGGAGCTCTGTGTGTAGTAGTGTTTTTGTCATGCTATGCAGTTTGTTTTCTGGGTGTAATTGTTGTCTTCAAAGACACGTGGCACATCTGTAGATCTGATAGGGGGCTGTTCCCCCTGCCCACTTTGGGCCTTGTGCCTGGTTGGAGTGAGAATCAGCAATGCATTTTGCTGGTATGGCAGAGGGGCCTGATATCCCTGACAACATCACCGCATTCAAGACAAGGGATGGGTGATTGCTTGGTCCTGCCTTATGGAGAAGAAACTTTGCTCGGCTCAGGATATGCTTAATGGCAGCAAGTGTCTCTCCTGGCTTTCTCCCAGGGGGCAAGATGACCCCAGGACACTGCAGGCAGATCTGCACAGAGAAATTGCCAGTGGCCCTTTAGAAATGATTGCTGAGCAAGGAGGCAGCACCTTTTCTGCTGACGCCAAGGGCAGCAGCAAAGGAAAGGGTGGGACAACTGCTGGAAGGAGGTAACCCCGCAGCGGCGGGGCAGAGGCTCGCCAGCATTTCCACTGCCATCTCCTGCCTTTTATATCACTTTCTGTCCTTGAAAAAGTTACACAGGGACACGTTACCAACAGAGCATCCTTGGGAGGTGAGGGAAGATTGTGTTACGCTGGAAAGTATTAACAGTTGCATCAATCACAAGCCTGGTCAAACCAAATAGATGTCCTACTCACCCTTTATCCAGGCTGAATAGAAGATGCAATTAAATGGCTCTCATACAGCAATAGCAGGAACAGCAAAAGCCATTCTCCAAAGCCTGTGCAGAAGTGTGTGGGCTGAAGCACCACAACCCTCAGCAGAGGAGGGACAGGCAGAGAGGTGAGCTGGGGCTGGCTTGGAAAGGCAGCAGGTGAGAGCATGGAGAGCATGGGAGCAGGGGGAAGAGGGAGCCTCCAGGTGTGAGCAGAGGCAGTGTTCCATGGCTGCTGGACAGGCTGCTTTGGAAACCCTGACCTGAAAAATTGCCTCTATCTGAGGAGGACAGGTTTAGACCAAAGAAATAACCTTTTAATAGAACTGATTTAACTTTCCGGGAGGGTGAAAAGCCCAGAAGAATATAGGGTAATTTGGGGCCAAAAAGGTCTTATTAAGCTGATCCAGCTGGGGAAAAATATCATCACACGTGCTAGAGGGGTGGGATTCACCACATGTAAATAGTACATGCAATGAATGGATTTGTACCCGACTGAATGGCCTAAATTGTCCTTAAGACACTAGAGAGAAATGGGCAGTTTTAGGGAAAGCTTCATCTCTTCCTGAAGAAGGTGTCTAAAACAGGTCAGATGAATTGGGCTTAGAACTGCCTGCTTCTCTCTATTGACATTCACAAGAGTCTAGACATCAAGCTGAGATAGAGATATCTGCACTATATATGTCTAAAGTTAGGTAAGATGAATCCCATCCAATAAGTCTCTGTGCCTCTACCTGCAGGCAAGGAAAGGAATGTGAATAGTGATGGATGAGAGGAGCATTGAATTTCCTGCAAACATTCATCCACTGTTTCTGTGACTGGGCTTCAGCTGCATTCTCATGTATTTGTGCTTTCCATTAATGCTGCACGACAGTACAAATGCAGCGGAAGGTGAGTTTCGTGCTCGCACACACAAAACTTGTGGGAAGAGGATTGTCAGTTTTGTCTCGCAGGCTTTTTGCACCAAAACTGATGGCCATATTTACATTCAGCCAGGCTATCTACACCAACTGCTCTGAACTTCTGACCTCTTTAGGCACAATGAAAGATAACAAAGATGAAGGCTGTATATTTTCTTTGACAGAATTATGAAGGCCAGGACATAAGTCATTTAAGCAGAAAGGATTGAACAGGCCACGGGGTGTATTGGCTGCTGCAGAGAGAAGAGCATTCAGACTCGTTCTGTCAGAGAGCCGGTGGATGCTGCTGATGGAAACACAGCTATAATCTGCATAGGAACAGAAGCAAGATACTTTCTTGTTGGAGCTGGTGTGTGAGCCAGGGCCAAGCCACCCTCCTAATTCTTCCTGTCATTTCTGAAAGATTTATTTCCCAGTGCCTCTGCTGGAGAAATGGGCTCCGTATCCCAGGTCTCACCTTGTCCATGAATGTATCAGGAGCCGTCCCAGGGGTCAAATTCTTCTCCTGTTCACAATCCAGGCAAGCCCATCATCTTTAAGGGTCTCACAGAAACATTAATAAGAAGAAAAATATGGCCACCATTGTGTTACTCTGATTTAACTTTTATGGGTGACCAAAGTGTTCTTTTCGATGTATTTTAGGTATGCTTTCTATGAAGCAGAAAAATGTTTAGCCACTTCTCAGCTGCCAGTAACATTTCAAACCCTACCTGTATGCAATGGATTTTCTTTAAATAACTCTTGGCAAATGCTTGACATCTGTTTTCTCTAATTAATTCTAGCAGTCATCATACTTCACTGCATATGTTGAAAGCTTTCAAGGATGATAAGAGCTACCTACAGCATTTCAATCATGGGAGCTTGTATTGCAAACACTACTCCATGAACACTCCAGGATAGTTCATTCTGAAATGTCAGTGAGAGAAAACCAAGATGAAACACCTGCTGAATGTGAAAATAATTACCACATAAGTTAGGGAGAAGTATTTCAGAATGCTGGCTTTTGATTTTCTTGCAATTATATCCTGGATTAAAAGGAGGCAATCACTAGGAATAAGGGGCCTAGAAAAGCGCTCATTCCTGTGGAACTCTGAAACAAAAAAGTTCTTCCCTAAAGTAAATTCAAAGCAAAAACTAGTTACTGAGGGATGAGCACAAGAGAATTAGAAGGCCATAATTTCATTCCTAGGTATTTAGAATAATATTATTCCTATGTATTCCTGAGCCAGCCCCCCGCTGCCACCTCCCAAAATGCCCTGTGGCCATCATACTCTGAGATGAGAAACTGCTCCAGAAAAACAAGTTGTCAGAGAGTGTGCCTGTGTCAGTGCTGATCAGAGCCATCCCTGCTCCCATTTCTGCACAGGGGATTTGGTTTTGTCCCCTTATTTCCACCCACACGCCTGTCTGCCATTTGCCATTGTGCTCTTGCAGCCTGGAGGTTCCCAGTGACCCGGGATTGACAGCAAACTGCAGGCTCTGCCAGAGGCAACAATAATCACTCTAACTGACAAAACAACACAAAAATCAGCATTCATAAAAAGATCTGATGCTGTTCTCTGAAGAGGAGTATACCCTTCAACATCACCTTTCGCTTGCCTCTGTCCACTCCTCGCATGTTTTGTAAACAGAACAGCAGAGACCACTTAGATAACACGTTAATGAGTAAAAGAGCTTGCTGACATCCTTTTGGGGAAAATGTCCAAGTGCTGCATAAACCTTATTAGCTGCAAGTAATTGGAAATCCTCCTCACGCATCATGTGTAGAACCACACCAGTCACCGGGCAGCGCCCCGGTACCCCCAGACCCCCACCCCTGGCAGCAGCAGGACCGGGGTGAGGCAGCGGGGGGCTGCATCCTGAGCTCCGTGGGAGGGGAGCAGGGGGGAGGAACCAGGAGAAAAGTCCCATTTCCCCACTCTGTGCCAGCCCGTGGCACAGCCCTGCCTTGGTGCCCAGGCGAGACTCTGAGGCGGCGTTCAGTGCACTGCACAACCCAGCATTTACAGCTGCTGGGCTGCTGAGCAAAAGCCCTCCTCTGTCAGCCCTTAAGGCCCTCCTGCCAGTGTTGGTGAGTTGTAACTCCTCAGTGCTCTGCAAGTGGTGTAGCCCAGGCTTCGTGCTTTGCTCTGGGGTTTCTGGTATTCTGTGGTTTATCTTAGGTACACTGAAGTCAGAGCTGGAAATCAGCGTGAGGACGAGGCACAAGCTGTTAATATTTGTTGGTTTTTTTCCCTTGCAAAATGCTTAAAGTGCTCATTTCCACGTTAAAACATTGCAAAGTGTCTTCTCAATGTTAAATGTCCGATAATGGCAACAAAACCCAGCAAAGATAACATGTTACAAGGATACACAGTAAATCAGACAATTTAATGAATTCATAACCTTTCATTTTATTTCCTTCCTGTGAGATAATTTTAGCCAGTGTCAACGGGATTTGTAGGAAGGGGGAATGAATAGTGATCCTACCTCAACCAATAAAACAAAATCCTAATTTTCTGTCTTTTATCTTTTCCCATTCTTTTGTGCGCCTCTTTGGCCTTGTCAAAACATATCGTTCAGTTAGAGACTAAAAATATTTTCCCATCGATTGGGGTTATTGATTTTTTTTAATCTGTACTTTGGCTTAGAGAGCTCGGGTGAAGGGTGAAAGTTCACCGGCTTAGTCCGCTGTTTTATCTGGACAGCAGAAGAATGTATTGGCAGCAGATTTGATTTACCTTGTTGGTCAGCTGTAGTCACTCCAAGCTCTGCAGACAGGCAGCAAGCGTATTTTGCTGTCTATTTTATTGTACACTGAACTTCTTGAAGGTCCAACCTCTCTATTGATTTATCTCTCAATTTCTAGTGGCCTATGTTTCCATTCTTATTAACATAAATGTATCAGAAATCAGATTCCCTCTCAAAGATATATTGATCATTTATGAGCTTTGAAAAAAGTCTGACATGTGATGCCACATATTTCAGTCATTCAGTAGGGTCCACAAGACTGATACATACTGAGTAATAAACAAATGGAGAAAAAAGTAGAAAAACCAGTGTATATCACGGTGCTGTTATGGAACATATTTGGATATATCTGGGGTTGATATTGAAAATATTTTTCATACTAAAAAAAATTGGCTGTTGTAACAAATATTTGTCTAAATGTTCAAGTGTCCTGTTAGAATTGCCACTAACTTATTTTTGAACAAATTTAAAATAAACTATTATGAAATTATGATTTTATTGTGAAAAATAAATTGTACCACATAGTGAAAAATATCTATATTTTTTTCTATTCTTCCTGTAGATGCATTGAACAGGTTAAGCCTTTTTTTGACAAAACTTGCTAGTTTAAAGCTTTCCATATAATACCTGTTACACAGGTAGCTTGTATACAAATACATAAAGGGAAAAGTTCTTGTCCTAGAAAATGATTTTTTGAAGATGTCAAAGACATCTTCAAATAGACAAGTTCTTGTACCTACTCAGTATCTCTAAGTCACAGTGAGCCCTCCTCTTCCAGACTCTGGGGAACCCTTGTGAGCAGAGCCAATGAGAAAACGGAGGTGGGAAGGGAAAATGTGGGGGAATCCTTTTCCTCTGAAGAAAAGCTTTTCCTGTACTTGTAGAAAGTATGTCCGACTAAAACAATTAAACCACAGTTTTCTGGCATGCTGCAACTGCAAACACTAAGTGACGACATTTAGCAGGCTCCCTGAATACTTTCTGGGAAATGAGTGCTGCAAATAGGTGCATAGATTCAAATATAATTTTGATGATTTCTAGATTTCTTGGACAAATTCAAATTCATTAGGTATATAAAATATTCATAAGGAAACTCTAAAGAAGGTTTAAAATGCTGCAATACCAATCTGTCCTGGGAGGTCACTGGGTTTGTTGTCCCTTCCAAACACTTGTTCTTAAAGACAGATAAAATCCTTTGTCCAGCAGTCCTTTGGTCCAGGACTGACTTGACCACAACTACCTGGAGCACTTTCTGCAGCTCTGAGTGCCCCTTCCCTGGCCACCCACTCCCCGCTCCAACAGCCTGTGCATGTCCCTGCTCAGCAGCTGTGGACAATGCCTCTGTAGACACCTGCTTAATTGGAGCCTTCCATCCTTCCTTTGAAGCGAATCTCTGTAACAGGTCAGAAGTCTTAGGACTTCTGTGCCAAATCCTTTAAGGGCCAAATGGTCTTTATTTTGCTATTTCTTCAGTAGCAGCCTCCCTCTTTCAGTTTGCCAGGTGCTTTTAGTGTGCCTGCTAGATGAGGGACAGGGAAGAAAAAGGGAAGCTTCCCTTTGCTGTAGGCAGCAAGTATGTGCAGGCTCAGGGCTAATTCACATGAAAATTTATTTTGCTACAGCCTGTTCTGGGGGCAGGGAGAAGTGAGGAGGGGTATTTTCCTCTCCCCAGACATGACCTTCTCAGAGGCAGAGAAGCAAAAGGAGCTTTCCAGGAAGGATTTGAATAAAGAGTACTGTGACCTTGTGGATGACAAGTAAATGCTCATGCAGTGAGCAATGTCAGTTCTCCATCTTCTTTGTGGCTGGATACATCCTGGAGGGCTCTCTCAGACAAAATGCATTTCCCATCACAAACCAGCTTCCTGCATTCTGGATGGTTTCTAGCTCTGGCAGCAAATGCTCCCAATCTGTGGTGTCAGTTTTATTTCAGCTTTTACTTTTGCCAGCAGTGCTTTGTTCTTGAATTTGACTTTGCTTCACATTCCAAACAAATATGCAGCCTGCCTTTTCCTACCCTCTGTCTCCCCTTGGACTTCCAAGAACAGAGGGATGCCTGAATATTGTCCTGTCTCGTTCGCTGTGGGCTTTTCTGCATGACACATCACACAACGGTTGGAACCAGACTGGACTTCCTTCCCTGCCACTTGCTACCATCCCTTTCTATGTGCTTGCTTTCACACTGATTGTTTTCTGGTGGGTTTTGTTGCTGGTTTGTTGTTTGGATTTTTTTGTCTTGCATGCAAAGGGAACAGCTGGAAGAGGCATTTTTTCTATAAGTAGAAGAATCCTATCAATATTGCATAATCTATCTCCATTTTCAGTAAGTCTTCATTAGATAGCCTACAGGGATCCCCAGGTGACTTATAATAAAGCCCCTTTCCATGACAGAAACATACCCATTAACAAATTTTACATTTTCCTTTCTTCCGTTGCTCACCACAGAAGCAATTTCAGTAAGAGCCTGATTAAGTCTTTGCAGGACTGGAACATATGCTGTCAAAGGAAGTACTGCCAAGACTAAAGGAATGAGTTATTGGGCATTTTCTGGCTCTGAAAATTAAAAAAATCCAAGTAACTAGACACAACGGACACTATTCTGTTTAGCAGTTGTGCCCCTAAATTTGAATCTCTTTGCTACCTAGAGAAGATAAGATACAGCAATGATTGTTCAAACATACTGTATCAGAGACCTTTGCACAGAGTACTGCCACTGCAAAAACAATCAGCACCTGCAAAAGCTGTTTGCTTTGCCTAGGAAACCACAGGAGCTGGACATGGAGACTCATACCAGGCCAGACAATATGACTGCCTGGTACCTCAGAAGACAGTGTATTCCATTATTGTACTATACGATCCTAAATACTGTCATAAACTGCTAATATACTAATGTGTTCATAGTCTATTGATTGATACTGGGAATAGTATTCTGGGTTAGTCTAACTCATTTGTAATACTGCATATAAGCAGAATTTTTTGAAGCACGTGGCGTGTAGGAAAAGGGATTCCACACATGCTTTATCTTATCATTGCAGCATTAATATTACAGGTTTTTTTATAGTGTACTAAAAGTAATTTTCTTTATAGATCTCCCTACTCTCTTCAAGCATTTGGGACACCATACAAAATTCCAGAAATAATTTAAAATGCATAAAAATTATATTAAAGAGCTACAGCCTGAAAGTTTTAATAAAAACCTGATCAAGGGTGTCAAGGGGCGAGAGATGTTATTCATGCAGGGTCAATAAAAATAAAACTGGATACACAGTTAAAATGTTTTGAATATTTTTAAGACAAGGAGACAGAGTAAGACCTGGGGAAAGAAGAGGCGTATTGGGCTGCCCTAATGAAATGCTGTGGCTGGAAGAGGGGCAGCAGGGAGGGCTGCACGCTGCATGTGCACAGGGGCTGGGGGTGCTCACTGTTGCCGCGGTAGGATGCAACTCGCACTGGGGGCAGCTCTCAGGGGCCCGAATTCCCCTCTTCCCACGCAGGCTGGTGCAAGGGCACGTGCGCTGCTTCCACAAGGCCGAGCCCGCCAGGGCCCAGCGCCACCGGCTTTTTCCCTGCTCGGTGTGCCGCTGGCAGTCGGGGCCAGCCCAGGGCACAAGGCAGGACGCACTAGGAGTGCCAGGGGAGGCGGCTGCCGGGGTGTCAGGCTTGTCGCTGAGGAACAGTCGGCATTCAGGCCGGCTCCGTGCTGCTCCAGGTCAGTGCAAGCGCTGCCTGTGCTTGCCACGGGCGGGGCAGCGGGGAGCCGGGCGCGGGGCGGGCGCTGTGCTCTGGGTGCCTGCGAGCGGCAGAGAAAGCTGCTGAACAGCGCCCTAAATGGCACCCACAGCCACTGAGCCTCGTGGCCCTGAGAGCACACGCTGCTGCTCTGCTCCCCACCCAGCTGGTCAGGATGTAGCCTGCAAAAGCCCTGCACGAGGAGCAGCTTTTGGAAAGCTGTGCCTTCCCGAGCATGGCTGCTGGAGTGAGATGTTAGTAAACTCAACACTGGTCCTCTGGAGACATTAGACTGGACTTGATGACCTGACAGGTCTTTTCCAACCTAAATGATTCTATGATCGGAAGGCACAATCTGTTGGGTTTTTGATCGTTTGAAGTTGCTTGCAGAGCTACCCACATCAAGTGCATTCTGACTTACAGCCAGCCCTCGGAGCCTGTGAATGCCTCAGCCACACACTCAACACGTATTCATACACAATGGTTTCGTGAGAGAAAACGTTCTTTCCACACAGAGAAGCATGAGCAAGTAAATGTGAGCAGTGATCACAGTACATGGTATCAGCACTCAGATATTACTGATACATATGCTTAATTTTTAGATTGAAGATAGCTTTTATGCACTCACTAAAATATACCACAGAAGGTGTAACTGGTTACACAAGAACTGCAGATGTCTTTCCAGATCACATTTGATAAGTGTAATTAGATATCACTGGGTTTACCTTGTATTTTAGCATCTAAGATAGTTTACAGTCAGTAGCATAAGAACACTGTTAAAAAGAAAAGATGTTTCCTAGGAGAACGAGCATGTGCAGCAGGAGTTTGCAGTGTTGCATGCTGTCAGTCAAAATTTGCCAGCAATGTCATTGAAGGTCAGAGTCCCAATATCTCTGCAATCAAAGCTGACAATGACACATGCACTAGATAGATATAAGGAAGGCACTTTTCCATTAGCTGTCTTAAAGTAATAAGTGAAAAATTAAAACTTTTCTTTTAAATATACTGTACATATTGTAACAAAGTAGGTTTGGAATTTCTTCACTGAAAGAAAATAGCAATGATAAAATGGAAAGTGTAGAAATAGCACCTGTCATTTTAACCAGCTGTGGCATACTGTTTTCCAGTGTTTTCTAAAGGTTCACAGCTGTGGAATCAGACCAGTGGAAAAACAATAATGACTAGAGCAGCAGAAGGGAAACTAAACTAACAGGGGCACTAACAGGCAGCAAAAGAGGCTCAAAAGAAAATAACAAAAGTTCTAGTTTAATCTACTGATGCAAAACCAGAGATACTCTTTTGTTTCTTCAGTTCACCCTGCTTTTATGCTGAGGCTTTGGTTGGGAGCACAGTGCATTTTAGAAGCAAATTTCCAATCTTTACCACTTACTATGTATTGGTTCATCTCATTCAGCAGACAGAACTAAGCCAGATGGGTTTCTGGAGAAGTGCACCACCAGCTTCAGGCACTGACGGCCATTAAGCCCATAGGACCAAACAAGAGCTAATCAGACAAAAATTCCCTGAAAGGCAAGGAGTGAGGGTGTCACATCCACCAGACACAGAAATGTTCCCATTTCACTGCATCACTTCCTCACGTAGAGCATACACACTTCAGTGTCCATGAGGCTGTCAGGAGTCAAACCTGTGGAGAGAAGCCTGGGCCAAACCAACATTTGACTCTCTCAAGAGCAACACTAATCCTAACCCTCAGCTGAAACCTAGCCCTACCCCAAACCCAAACCCGGTACCACGGCTGGTCCGGATCAGAAAGCTGTAGGAGCAGCAAGGCTGGGGCCTGCCGGAATCACCTTGGCATGCCTATTCCAGCACCAGCGATCTTGGAGCTGTAGGATGTTAGACTCTCAAAAATCCCAGACACAAAATGATGATGAACTTGCCCAAATGCACATATTACTGGGAAGAGAGTCGTGCTCAGAGCAACCATGTCACACAATGCAAGAAACAGTTAAATGTTAATAACATTTAAGCACTATCATCTGTGTAGATAGAAGATTCCATCACCAATTCCCAGACAAGCCAGTTCTCAAAGGGAAGTTTTGACTTGAAATGAGGTTGAAAACAAATGACTGCAGCAGATGTTCAACCAGATATCCTGAAGGAAAATCTGAAATGTTTGCCTCCAAGAAAATACTTCTTGGAAAAACACAATTTCCCTTCAAATCCAAGTTCCAAGTGAAACATTTTCCCTTGGTTGAAACAATAGCATTGAACTGTCATACAGACAGCATGAGAAAACAATGGAGAAACAATTCAGTACCATGGGATGGCAGTTTCATTATAAATGATGTGGAAACCAGGGTTATTCACTGGCTCATTTTATGTTCTCACAGCTGTGAAACCAGTACCTGCCCACGAACTTTTCTACTAGATTGCTACTAGATAGCAGAACCCTGATGCTATCTTTGACTTCACGGACAATTTTTTCCCTCTTGAAACTTGGGATATGCCTGCTAAATTACCATGCCAGCAAAAGTTGTCTCTCCCAGGAATCCTACCCCAGGAATGCCAGGAAGTCCCAGGAATAACTTGAACAGTGGAAGTTTGAGCTATTTCAGTAGCCTGTCACATTTCATGGCCCTTTTCTCCAGTTCATAGCCTGTGCATCCTTCTTAGGAATACACGGCTGGGTTTGATGGTTTCCATCTATGTGCCTTGACCCTTCAGGAGCTTCAGGGGCACTTTCTAATTTTGGATGAGGCCAAGAGAAGCTTTTTTCCACTTCTTCTACCATGTTCTTTGACATCCTTTCCCTAAATCCCTCTCAGAAATCTCAGCCCAGACACATAGTTGGAGCAATGTATAAAGCCAGCTCATGTTTTTATTTTTGTTTTTCTCCAGTTACTGCAATGATGACCTGCAGCACTTGGGTTCAAATGCTGCGGGCCAGGAATATAACATTCACTGTTCATCACGACCAAATAGGAACACTGTTGAATAAGTAGTTGTATTATAAGCACAGGAATCTCACTGCTCATTTAATAAAGTTGAATTTCTGATAGAGGAGGGAAACGTTCACAAGGGAAGGAAGAAAATAGAGCAAATATCTTGCCATGGTGAGTTTCACACACCCAGCCTGGGAGTTTGGCACCCAAATAGACGTTTTGAAGAGCTAAATGGTAACATAAATCACCTGGCAATTTATTATGAAGTGATTATATATATTTCAGTAGATGTCACACAATATAACTGCATTAATTAAAGCGGAATTAATATATGGCATCTTACCATATCTAGCAATATATCAAAGGGTAATTTGCAATATGAGTTCTGTCCTCACTGCAGGGCTCCCAGGGCACTCCCTACTTAAGAAACAGTTGTTTGCTTAAGCCTTTCTTGGTTTATTTTCCAGCTGTTGCTAATTTTGGAAGAATATTATGGTTTTTTTAAAAAGACAAAACCAATAAACACTGTGAGCAGTACACTAAAAAGCATTTTGATTTGTCTTCACAATCAGTGGGGATTTAGTTTTGCAGCTAAGGTCAAGTATCGGGAAGAAGTGCTACTTATGGGACACTGAATACTGTATGCAACTTGTTTTATTTCAAGTGAAAGTTGTCTTCTTCCACCAGCAGAGTGGGTGGAGGTTGCAAGGGCCTTCTAACTTTCAGTACTGCTAACACTGAGAAGAAAGGAGTGTCCTAAAAAAATCATGACCTGTGTTGAAAGAATGTGAGATTCTTAAAATGAATTCATATGGGGAATCTTTTTGTGTGCTTTCTTATTTCTAACCCCCTTAGGGTTGAAGTCCTTCAGTTCTCCATCTTCAACAAAAGGGAAGAGATAGAGGGGAAAGAAGGATGCATTAAATAATAAAACAATAAAACACCAAAAAAGAATTGTACCAATTATTCTGTTTGGATGAAACCTTGTGGCAGCACTGCTTGATCTGTGACAACAGGAAGGAACGCGGAAGAAGTAACTTCTCATCATCAACAAAGAAGTTCATTAGAACAGGGAAAACAGTGTGATCCCCTAAGCTGCTTTATCTCTCTGCCTAATTCACTATGAAATTCTGCTAGAACTGTTCTTTGATGGTGAGAAGTTAAGCACTCTGTGCTTCACCTGCTGGTAAGTATTCAGGATCAACTTTCGAAATCACAGCAGTGTGAGCACTCCTCTTTGCAATGATGCCTGCTTTTACAAATACTCTTTTCCTCATTGCCCTTAAAACTTCTGCCAGGCTTCTGGAACAGAAAAATTCTATTCTTCGATGAACACAGACGTTTCTTCTTAGGAAAGTGGGAGCTGCATTCACATGCATCTGGAGGCTCTGTTTGGCTTTTAGCCCAGGGATGAATTTATTTGTAGACAATTTTAGAAATCAGTTCCACTGTCTGAATCTGATTTTCTTTACAGCAAAGACAAGCCCCCCTAAACCAAGAAACCTAATTAGGATACTATGTAACTGCTATAATAATCAGCACAGCTTCCATGTGCTTATAGAACAAATGCTTCCATTGCTATATAGGATTTGCAGTGAGGGGGTGTGTGAAGAGTCTCCTGCTGTGCTTGGTACTGTAAAATTCACTTGGCAAAAGAGGCAGCTTCTCCCAAAGAATTTAAGGCTTCAGCAGGTGACTTGTTCACTTTTTCTTAGGTGACCTAAAGCCTTTGAGGCCCGGCCTGTACACAAAGACACGGAAAGTGTTGTTGGATACTGATTTAATTAAATTGGAGCAACTTTTGCATGGGAGTGTTCATACATTGGTTTAATTCGTGTTGATGAATTTACAAGCATGAACTAAATTTGCATAATCAGTCTTAGTCTGACATAAAAGAGAACAAGCACTAAAATTGCACCAGTTAGCTAAATGGATATAAATTAACCCTGGAGCCCTCTCTGGGCAGAAGGAAGCCTCAGAAATACTATACAGCTGCAGAGAAAAGCATCCAACCAGAGCAGTTCTATTTATTACTTAGGGATTAACAATATAAGATTAAAAAGATGCAAAACCAATTCAAAAGTATTCCAAAGCTACTCTGCATTGAAAATGACCTATTTGGAAAGGCACACTTTCAAATGCAGATTTTGGAGCGGCGAGTCAAGGCTGTGGCAGGAGTTCCAGAGCAGCTGGTAAAGGCCGTGCTCCTCCGCGCCCGCCCGCTCCCTGCAGCACCTCCCGCTCGCCCTGGCAGAGCTGGACCCCCCCTGACCAGCGCCTCGGCGCCTCCCCAGGACAGAGGCATGCAGAGAGTGAGACCATTCTCTATCCTGGCCACAGCCACAAAAGGATTCATCTCAGAGGTCATAAAGCAACAGAGATCTGATCAGGTGCGTGCCCAAATGTTTGAACTTTACATTTAGTAAAGACTCGTCCACGCCACACAGCTTTTATAGTAATTAAAAACCTGAATCAAGTCATACTAATTTCACCAGCAAGTCCCAAAGGAACAGGATAAAGTAACAGTAGGACAGAAACTGAGAGAAGGACTATTACGGTATTTAGGCTGTAGGGAAAGATGTAAATTACAAATAATGAAGGAGAAACACTGCAGAAATCTATAATCTCTGTATGAAGATCAACAACAGGCTTTTGAAATGCTAAAATATTACACCCATGACCAGGCAATGTCACTGTGGGAGAGGAAAACTAGTGCCAAATCGTTTGTCAGAAAGGTAAGAAGCATTTGAACATCTCTCCAGCTGGGGCAGTGGGTTTTTTTTATTATTGTAATTTGCAAGGCTCTGGATGGAGCTGGGCAATTACTACAAAAAAGAGTAGTTTGACAACAATTGTTCAAATTAAGAAAGATGTTAGTTTTGGCTGGAGCATGCATTTTATCTTGTGTGGTCATCTGAATTGCTTATGGGACATTTTCTTTTTGTGTTAAGGGAAATAAATTTTGATAATCACATGGGTGCACTTGTTTTGAGTATGTGTACACCCATCTTGGACACCACTCACCCTCCCACCCCACCCTTCTGCTGAATATTTTCACATAGCTGATCAGAGATCAAGAAGGATGGTCTGTGTCAGAACTGACCAAACAGACACTGTTAATAAGTTACAAAACAACAAATACTCAATGTTTAGTCAAAAATATCAACTTGAAGACTAAAATAACTGGCACACTTGTCAAAACAGGACTGTTCAATGATAGCTGACAAACAGAAACGCTACCCCACCATCTGCTATGAAGTTTGTGCCCTCTGATTTCTCAAGCCAATTCAAACCAACCACTTCCATACCAAATGTGTCTGATGGACAGCCTCAGAGCTGAGGTAATGTGATTTGTTATCTGTCAAATACTGCACATTTGCTGTGAACATTATGGATTTTAAATTTTTTTTTAAATTAATGTACTTCAAATGTATTCTATTAAGAATCTCTAGAACAGTCTTCTTTATTCACAGAAAAAAAAAAGATTGTATGTCAGTGTGGGCTGTTCACAGGGACTTTAAAGTGCCTCAGTTTTCAGAAGGTGCAAAACTCCTGCTGAGGGCACCAGCTTGGCTCACTCAGTATATCAGCACCCTCCAGCAGTCTAATGCCAACATCTTCAACAACCCGTGCAAAAAATACCGTGATTTATGTGCATGAGAAACTGCATTCAGACACTATTCCATATAAGCCAACAAAGTGTCATGGAAGCAGTTGGCTTCTACACTTTGGTGATCTAGGTTTGTGCCAACCCATGAAGTTCCACATCCTGATGTCAGTCCTGAAACCTCTTGGTCATTTTCAAGGATACTTATTACGAAAAAAGCACAAAATGTTAGCACTGGATGAGTACCAGCTTCCTGTGGGCCAATGTCCTTCATCAGTATTGCACAAGACACATGTCCATAGCTGGGATTCACAGCTGATTGACATCTGTTCATCTCTATAAGCTCCCAAAGCAGGGAAGTTGTTTCACCATAAGGGAAGGACAATCCCTTCTTTCTACCCATGTGCTTTGCATTTCATTTTCTGTACCTGCTTACTTTTCCCTCTTACTTTACATTCTTTCCCTTTTTGCTAGGGTGCATTTTGGGGTGAGAAGGATCATTGCCTCCCTTTCAGGAGACACAACAAATTCTGCCATCAGCATCTTAGAGGAGTACCTGTGTCTGTGCATCACAGTCATTTACTCCACGGGTTCACTGGATCCCGCATCTCTGATGGGTTTTCCCTTTCCTTCGTCTGTCTGTCACAATACCTTGGAAATACCTTGGAATGCCTTGGAAAATGTTGCTATTCAGGCAGTCAGACTGAAAAGATGAAGTTTATTTTACAATCGAACTTGCT
Source organism: Oriolus oriolus (assembly GCA_013400235.1). Taxonomy (NCBI): domain Eukaryota; kingdom Metazoa; phylum Chordata; class Aves; order Passeriformes; family Corvidae; genus Oriolus; species Oriolus oriolus. The sequence continues at coordinate 137,796 of VXBT01009942.1, read as the reverse complement.
TTAGCTGAATATTTGGAGCACTTTCTTCCATCTGAGAGAGTTCATGATCTCTGCTCCCTAACTGTTGACATTTACCTGCCCTTTCTTTCAATCCCAGCTCTCTTTCTGTCATTATGATTCTGATTCCAGAATGACCTATTACCATTTGTCTTTTATTCCCACACACTTCAGGAATGACACCTTTTATGCTGCTATCTGGATGCCTTTTGCATTCCTCTCAAGCCTTACCCAGCGTAGCCAGTTCTGTGTGTGGAGCAGCAAGGCAGCAGTGCAGCTGCCTCTGCCTCCCCACCCAGCCTCCTCAGCAGCCAAGGGTGTGCGTCCCCTGCTGCTTCTGGGCCCGTCGAAGGACGGCATCCATCAGATGCCAGTTTCACCCTGGGTTGAGGTCAGGCCTCACATCTCCCTCTGTGGGCTCGGGGGAGTCTCGGCCCCGTGGAGGGGTACACAGGAGCACCCAGCAATGGTGACAGCTGGGACCATCATTCTGGCTGCACACAGTGTCAAAGTAACGAGTACTGGCTTCTCTGCTCTGTTAGAAAAGGGACCGAGGGAGAATCCATCCTCTTCTTCTGACACTCCTGTCTCCACAGAAATATCTAAGGTGGTTTTAAAGTAAGCTGGGGAACAGGGGTCAGGGCCACCCAGAGCTGCACACTATGGAGTCACTGGTGGAGAAAGGAAGAGTCCTTTCATTTAAGTACGAATTTTAAACTATGGCTGCAGCAAATGAAGGGTGAAAATGCATTAGGTAAGGTTAACAAGTTTGCTTGACTCAGCTAATCAATAACTAAGTAAAGAAGATTCTCTAACCATGAAGAAAACATATTTATTCACTTGCAAAGAATGGGGAGGTGCTTTCCATGATGCTCTGTATACAAAAGTCTTCGGACCTTGTTCATATTAAGCTTATATTCAGCTGCACACCGATAATCTCAGTATGGTAACTGATGACAGCCTTCTCAGTGCTTAGCTAAAACACAGCAGATATGTCTAAGAGCAAATGAGCTAAACTGCACAGAGCACACCTCTGTAACTGTTCTTGGGCTGTTTTTTCTGCACAGCTCATTAGCTATCCAGAACTGCAAAATGCAGGTATTCTTTGCTCCCATTACAGTTTTAATTGAGAGCTTATGGTGCAGCACTGCTCTGGAAAAGAATTCAACAGCTTTCTCCTCACGGCATCAGGATAGTGGGGTGTTAATTTTTTGCCCTCACAAAATCCATTTCTTTGTACTTTTTTGTAATATATATTTTTGATACATGACTCTCCAAGAGCTTAATATCCTAATGTGCCTTTTACAGAGGAGGAGAATCAGTCAAAGACTAAGTAATCTGCCTAAGATCATAGAGGAAGGCTGTGGCAGCATCACACTGAGACCTGAGGTCTCCAGAATCCTATTACTGTGCTCTAACCCCAAGACCATCTTGTCTTTCTTAAAAGCTTTACTATTACATTCGAGTATGCAGAGACTCAGATGGAAACAAAACCAGAAGGCATAAACAAACTCAGCATGACAGTGACTGCAAATACCCTGAAACAACAGAAAAGCAAACAGATAAAGTTATTTCAGTTTGAATTCTATTTGGAAAGTACATTCTAATATAATGAACTTACATCTCTTTTACAACTACTAGCTCATTAGTCAAGGGACCAAAACATTCCTGAAAACATAGGCAAGTGCTCTTTACTACCCAGTGGGACACAATCCTCCTTTGTGAGAACTTACTATTTAAATGTGCATTATGTCCATGATCTTACAGGTAAAATCTGCTGGAAATAAGAATAACGTTCCCCCTTAAAGATACCTCTCTTTCCCTGAGATAAGTCTGTCCATCATCAAAGAACTGATGAAAGGGCAAAAGCGAAGGTCACTGATCAGAATTTACACAGCCATGCAGCAGAAATGGTTCTGGAAACACATGAAGTTATTCTCAACCTTGTCACCAGCATCACAGACAGACACTGCAAAAGCTGACCCCACTGTTCAGAAGGACTCTGGCCACACAAGGGCTCCTGCATGCAGGGGAACTCTGCTATTCATTTTACGAATAGACAAAAAAACCATATGTGAGCTGTTTTGTAATGTTGCAGACACATTATTTTAATTCCACACCTTCCCAAATTATGCCCTTGGGCCATTTTTCCTGTTGGTCAGTCAGAGTCAGTCCTCTGAAGTGATTTTACGTCACCTGAAATCCCCACTTAGAGTGCAAGCAGGAGGATGTGTGCAGGACAGCAGGAAGTTAGATAAAAAACTGCTGGAGATAAAAGGGCATAAATAGTAGATAGAAGAGAGCCTTTGGGGAAGGCCACAATACCTCTGCCTGAGTACCTCTGGAAAATCTCCTTCTACTTCCAAATGTCCAGAATAGTGGATAAAGTCCAGCCAAGGGATTTCACAGTGTAATCAAGTAGTCACCTCAGAATATAATCAGTTAAGAGATTGTTTCATATACACCTGCTATACTACATTATTTATCATACCCGGAAGGCTCTGCATGCCTTGCTATCTTTCATCACAATTCATCCTCTGTGGCAGGTGACTATCATGAAAGAAAGAACAGAAGATTCTCAGAACAACTCAACCAGTCACCACCTACTCGGTCTGGAGCTGCACTTGCAGCAGCAGGGTTTGTTACGAGGCTTTGAGCGGAGAACTGCAGTCCTGTTATTCTGCACACTAAAAGCAGCAAGCACAGTTCATGACTGAAATGTTTCATATTTGAGGCTATTCTTACATTTAGGGAAGGAAAGGAAATTGAAGTTTGAGCTTCTTAGCATCATGGTACAAAAGGTATTTTATTTCAGGGAATTATCTTTTTGTGTGACTAATGTTTGATCATTTGACCGCTCTCTGGAATTGAAGGTAGGGCATTTTGAGATGTTATTGTACTGCTAAGTGCAATAAAAGCTACAGAGAAAGTAGCTAAACACCCTGAGGAAAGCAAACGCACAGCTAATGACACACAGCAACTGCTCTACTTTGAGGATTTACTGGGACAAACAGTTACAACCAGAAGCAGAGTTTATGACATTGAGGAGCCTGATCAGCTTCAAATGCATCTTATTCAGTCACATTTACCTAAAAGAGCATTTCTGACTTCATCAACTTAGCTGGGAACATAGAAGGAAATAAGACATACTGCCTTGAACAAGGGGTTGTTTCTGAGAGTCTGTGATTCAGTGCCTCTGAAAAGAACAAAGCAAATGGTAAATAGTATGTCTCTCTCTTTTTCTTTTTTTTTTTTTTTTTTACATTGTGTTTTACCACCCTACATTTGTTCCAAGGTTTACCAGGGGTTTGAATTAAATCCGTCCAAAGGAAGACTTGATATTCAAGGCTGCCCCTCGGCAAAGAGGAGTTTTGCATTCATTAATATTGCCTTGGGATGAAGGAAGGAACAGGAGAGCCCTGACTGACCTCAGACATTTATAAAGGTAATCTAATTTGTGCTCGTTTGCTACTTTTTCATTAAAGCCACTCCTGGAATGTTTCTTATCATGAGTTCCCCTTCCCCTGAGAAAAGTTTCAACAAAGAGACCAAATCCAGCACAGTGTTGGCCCAGCAGCTGACTCAAGTGATGTGGAAATGCAGACTTGAGGAAAGTTACTGCATTCTGACCCGCAGAATTAGGAAGGTGAAGTCAGAACCAGGAAAGTCTTCAGCCAAACAAGTCAACCTGTAGCCAGTGTAGGGCTCATGTTCCATTCAGGTGCAAGTGACTACAGCGTATCAAGGGCTGACTGAATATCTGTTGTTCGTGCAGGTCAGCAGCCCGTTTCACACCCGGAACATTTTAATGACCACTGTCCATTTGTGTACACACAGAGGGTAGAGAAGTAAATCTAGTCCTCAGTACTGAAGCTTTCTCACAGTCACACAGTTGAAGACATAATTCCACAAAGAGGTGATGCCAATGACGAAGAGAAATGTTGCAGTTCTCAGAAACACTAGTGCTACTTGTCAGGAACACTCTTTTTTCCCTGACTTAAAGTATATTTGTTATACCACAGATTAACTGCATCCATTTAGGGAAGAAATGGCCTTGAATCATTGTTTCATCTTAGGAACCACAGGTGATGTTGCACACAGTCTGTTTACAACCTCGGGGTTAGTGAAAATGAAACCAAACGAAGAAAACGCCAACCATTGACCAGAACGAGCCCCGCCAACACTTCCTTCTTTAATCTCTTAACCAAACAATACGACACATGACAGCACAACGGTGAGGATGAGGTTTCACAGCCTGCTGAGAATGCCACTTTTTGATTAGAAAGAAATAAAATAATGTTTTGCTTATCCAATTTGCATATTGCACATTAAATAAGCCCTGCAAGGTACCACGCTTCGAAATGGACTTATTTTTAAAGAAATGTAGATTAATAATCCTCCTTGCTTAAAAAATGAGCTTCAATATTTGTGTGAATCGTAGAGTGAAAAAAATCAATGTGCTATCGACTGCTGGGGATGATCACATTCATTTTGCCCTTTGTGGTTGGTGAAATCCATGCTGCAATTACAGAGACAGGCTGGCAGCAAAGAGCCTCAGTTGGGCTTTCAGCTCCACATTAATCCAAAACTCACCATTTTAATGCAGATATAGATTGCCACGAGTCAATAGCTGACTACTTGAATTGTGAAGTAGCAGTTCCATGCTATATTGGCAGCACTGGCTGTTACAGTATCTTCAAGTATTTTGAAATTTCAAAGTGTTACTCCATGAAAGTGAAGAGCGTAACTGACACCACATCAGAAGGGGCTGCAGTGCTAATGCTATTATCATCAACTCTAGAATCTACAATGAAGACGTAACATCACAAATCATCTTAAAGTAGATCAAAACTAGACTTATCTGAGGATAAAATACGAATGTATCCACTCATGTTTTAATGCTCTACTGCATTATCTCACGAAGAACCCCAAGTGCTGAATTTTTATAAGAGTTCCTAATTCTCTCTCATTTATGCTGTTCCAAACACAGATGACTTCACCAGAGAGTTCACTCTGCATTTACAATCCGGCAAGTGAGGTCAGAATTTGGCTTTGAGTAGCAATTCCCTTTTCAGCAATCTGTCTGTAATCGGGAACTGAATTCTGCCACTAAATTTGTGTGAGAAATAGGGGAATCCACTAAGTGATCAGTGTCTCCCCTGCAGCACACCAGGTGTAGGGCGAACTTAGGACTCGATTTGATGCGCAGGAACTACATTCTTGTACAATTGCACGGTACCGCCTCCTCCGAGCCCGTGCTCGTGCCGCGGTGAAACGCGCGCTGACAGATGCGCCCCGCGCTCTCACAGCTCTCATTTATGGCGCACCAAGCGAACGCAGTTCGAAACCTACTGAGCCTCATGGAAATGCTTCCATCGATTTTACTGGGCTGTGCTTGTGTGGCTGCGGGCAACTCCAGCACCCGTGCGAGCACCAGGGCCGGCCGGGAGGAGCTGGCTGCTGCGTGCCAGAGCGGGATCGCGGGGCCGGCGGGCTGCGTGTGCCGTGCCAGCTGCCCGGCAGCCGGGCTCTGCCGGCCCGGCCGGCACCGCGCAGCTTCCCTCTGGCTTCTTCTGGTCATTGCAGAACTGACTAAATATTTACAAACTTCCCAGCTACTGCCTGATGGTGGCATTTAGGGACGGAATCTTTCAGGTTCGATGTTGATCACCTTTACCTCATTCACACATATAACCACTGTCTGTGCTACAGGTGGGAGCAAGAGAGGTGTGTTCTGAGGCTGAGCAACAAACTCAGCTTTGTCAGATGCAGAAAGATGTGCACACTCATTTTTGTTACCGGGATAACCTGTGAACTCAGCAAGATCTCTTAGCACACGTAACACTATCAACAATGAAAATAATTAAATAGGTGATATATAGGGAGTAGGCCCAGGTATTTTGCTGTGAAATCAGGTGTGTGCAATCCAAAGCAGCCGTTTTCCTTTGTTCATACCTGAAATACAGTCTCATTCGATGCTGGCAAACCTTCCTGTGGCTTAGACTCTTAACAATGAGTCATGAGCAGAGTATGCACCTATAAGACTTTGGGGAGGATTTCGAAAGAAAGAGGATTCACCCTGGTGTTACATATTGATATTCTGTGTAGCTTTTCTTAGCACACCTGATAACACCTAAACAGTCTGCCTTAAAAACATTATGAGATTTGAGGAGGATCTTAACTTTGCCTGCAGAAAAAAATACTGGCTCTTTCCACTGACCTGTAGTTGAGGGGTTCTTACATCTGGAAGTCTCATTAAGTACAAAATTTGATATAGTGTGAAAATGAAAATTATTTATATCTCAGTTATAAACAGACTCACGTTATGTTGTGAAACAAACAACCACAGTTTTCCAGGTTTTTGATTGCTTAGAAAGATTTGAGCTTTCAAACATTTTTCTTCTGATTTCCTCAATAAAACATAAGGTTTCCAAAAAGATTAGAGTTTATCTCCACTATAAGGGACAACACAACAGAAATTTTATTAGCAGCAAGAATCAGAATAACAGGTTTCACTGAGCATGATGGGAAGAGAGAAGGACATACATTTGCATGGTCAGGCTAGGGGTCTTCCATAGGAAGACTTTGATTAGCTGAGACTGCACAAATTCTTAAAATTTTCAGAATCAGGTCCTTTCCTTGTGAAATTGCTGTGATCTAAAATGCCAGATAGAAAGAGGTCTCGGCCACAAAAATTCAACATCACTTAGAATATTAATAAGCAAATGGAAAAAGTGCTTCAAGCCAACAGGAAGAGTTTTTTGCCTTGACCTTCCTACCTGAGTAGTTTTAATTAATTATGAGGAATTGGACTTACAGTGGAGTGCATAATGACAGCCATTATGTGGAAACCCTAAAATTAGACCCTGTTTTTACAGCCTGTAAAAACAAACTACAGAGCCTGTCGCAGGCAGCCAGTAATCTCAACAGAGAGCACGGGCAGTGGGGGTGAGGTGTTGAACGCACAACCCAGCCAGGTCCCAGCGCCCAGCTGAGGTTACCTGTCCCTGCTGTGTGTGGGAGGTGCTGTGAGGTGTAGCTGAGGTAGGGACAGCACTTTGAGGGACTGGGCCTGGCTCACGACTCACGCAGTGGCAAAGCAGTGGCAGTGAGGAGGCAGAACTGAACTGAACCCAGCCCAGGCCACTGCTGCTCCAGCTCCTTTGTGCCCCTGGCTGGATCCTCTCCACATTTGCTTTTTTCTTTCTGAGGACTGTTTTGGAGATTTAGTTTGGTTTTCCCAGTTGCAGCTTCCCATCTTTGTGGAGGTCAGTCCCTCTGGGAAGGCACCAGCCTGCCCTTCCCAGTGCCTGCCAGGGACAGAGCTTCCCCCCGCCACCGACTTTCTCCTAATTTTCACTGTGCTTGTATTGCTTCAGCTAGCACTTTTTCAGACCATCCAGCTTAAGGTTGATTTTAAGACATTTAGGGAAACTTTGTACTCCAAGAAAGTTAATTTTGAACAGTTCAGGAGAAGTAAGCCAGCCTTTAACAATCTCCACCTGGAATAAGAAAAACTTAATAAATTCTTCATGTTTACTGCATTTACACAAGGCCCCAGACTATGGATTACCTTTTTATTACTCCTTGTTGTAAGGTTTTTTTTCTCTATTATTAGTTTTGGTTTTTTTTTAAAACAGTGGCAAGAGGAGAAAATTGTTATCTTCCCTGTGGACATTTACAGGCTTTTGAATGAAAGTTTGGTTACTGATTTGTTCTCTGCGGAAGCATGAAATAGTTTTCCCTTACAGAGCTCGAGTGCCCCATATCTCAACAGAAGAACTTTCCCAATGATCTGGCAACAGCTCTGCAACAGAAACAGGGATGTGTCTGAGAGTCTGGAGTCTCTGCTTCACTGCTGAAAAAACACCAAAGAATGAGTGCACACACACACACAGATACATGTTCCTGCACAGGAGACCCTATGTGCACATCTTCATAGACAATCCATAGACAGTGGCTTCTTTTCACTATTTTTAGCTGCAGTTCTCTCTCCAGCAGTGAGTGGAATTTTCCAGTGCTGCTTAATGTTGAAATAATGAACTTTGGCAAATCTAAATCAGCTGAGAGCAAACTGCAAATAGGAGACCCTGTGGCTCAGGTGGCAGTTTGTGTCATTGCATCATTGGTGCTGAGCTGTTACCACTGAGGACAGACAGACAAATCCTGCTGGGCCCCAGGGTCATGATCTAGTTTCTCTGTCTCTACCTCCTTTATCCTATTTTCATAACTTGGTGCTATCATTTTGTGTTCTGCCCCTCTCCATACATTAGTGTATGACTCACTATAACACTGCAGGGAGTGATCTTTTTCAGGGGAAAAATTTGGTATTTTCTAAACTAAACATGATTCCTTACCAGCATTTGGAGTCTGCATTTCAAGAACACATGGAGTTAAGGAATGGTCCAGCACAAACCAGTCACAAAAGGCAATGAATTTTCTCTCTGTGGTCATTAAGAAGCGTGCAGAAAGAGACAGTACCCTGGAGTATGGGTCCACAGAAATGCCCAGAAATAAAAAGTTTTTCTCAGGGAGAAGTCAACTGACATGCAGCCAACCAGGTATTCTGAAGAAGACAGAAATAAAATCAGTTAGGAAAAACAGGGCTAAGGGAGGGAAAGTACAGCAATTCTTAACTCTCTTTTAGAATTAAAAAAGTGGTGAGCTGGCTGAATTCACAGAGCTTGAATGTTGCTGCCTGAGCAAGAGGAGGTACAAAAGGAAATCCTCTTATGAAATGGAAAGGCAGTTCCTCTCTATGCCACAAAAGAAGCTTTGAAAGCTGAGAACCCAGGTATTACTATTCCTCTATTGCGATGGTTATTTCTATCACAGCATACACATGAGCAAAATTAACCCACCAAAAGTACAGGCAGAAACCCCCCCTGAGCCTTCAACGCCTCAATAACAACTGCCTGAGGTTTTAGACAGAGTAGACTTGTAACAGGTAACAAAATTTATCGCTGAACTAAAAAACATGACCCCAATGAAAAAGACTGGATGGTACAAAGCACACAGCATCAGTCTCATAGGTTAATCCTCGTCTGATTAATACATTTATTTTCATCTAGGTCCTTCTGTTTTGTCTAAAATTAATATTTTCAGAGCCAATGCACCTGCAGTTACTGTAAGTATCTGTCACCGAGTTATTCAAACATGCCACTACAGCATCAGGATACATTCCATGCACTGACTATTCATAAAATTCCCATGTTTAATTTGAAGTTTTATTATTCCCTTAAAAGCACATAATGGCTCCAGCCCTGCACACTTGACAGAACTTCTGCCACCATTTACCCTCAGCCATTCTCCAGGTTCAGGACTGGCAGCCTGCTGGAGACCATCTCCAAGCAGGGGAGAAAGCTCTGTGCAATGAATTCCTGTGTTTATGTCTGTTCATTAGTCTCTGACTAAGTATTTAGGACCAAAAAGACGGGTATTTATCACTACAGATTGTTTCTGTGTGGTGCAATTGGTCTAGACAAAGTCGGGCTGAATTTCCCTGGATTCTGGAAAATGTAGAATTCAAGGGCTGATTCCAAGTCGTTCACAAGTCAGTAGCCGCCCCTCAGGTGTTGATGTGTTCTCTTGCTATGCGTTAGCAATACAGAAATTCAAAGTAGAAACTTTCTTACGTATCAATCTACAGACAAACCTTAACATTTACAGAAAACAAATGCAAAAAAATTGTTTCATCAGAATAAAGTAGATTCACACTTGACACTACATTCACTGCAACTGAAAAAGTTGCAGTATTACCATACTTGTAATTCAGTTGCTCCTGAGCCTCTTAATGTGATGATAAGTTGCTTCATTAAAAAAACATTTTTGCTTCTTAAATGAGGTATGAGGAAAGGGGAAGTACAGAGATAAGTAATTATATTTCTAACAGAGAATACAAAATGAGCTAAATGTATCTGCACTAGAACTCAATATGAATTTTTTTCCCATTTTCAGTATTGCAGACCACATTTGCATCCTAAATCAGAATGAAACACTGTGAAAGCTTTTTTGAACCAAAAACCTAAGAAAAAGTTCACCTTATGCCAACATAATATTTTGTTTTCATATGTTCAAAATGCCACCATTTTGCTTTTAGAATTTTTCTTTGACTCAATTTTGTTATATATTAAATTTCAAAAGGAAACATAAAACCCAGTTTGTAGGAAGTGATGCAAAATTCTGTATGAACTACTTGTAATTTATTTTTCAAAACTTCTTATAAATGGAAATACCATTAGAGGTAGCCTGTTGCAGCAAATTTCACCTTTGACAAATCCACACATTTTTGAAAAAATAGATTTTTTCAAGTTATTTTTCCATCAGCTCTCCCTGATATCAATATCTTGAGTCTGTGAAACATCAGGCTGAGTGAAGCTATTACAAATACTGAATGTGTAAATAAGTATCTCCATCTAAATTACTTCATACTTTTTCACACAAGAAACATAAATGCAACAAAAGATCAATTTGACTGTAAATATCCAAATATGTCCTTTAAAAGCCAAAGGAATGTCAGATACAATTTATTTTCAGCCAGTGCAAACTGAGACATTAAGTGGCAATTCTACTTCCATTAGCTAAATCTGGCAAATATGCAACTGTTTAAAGGCATTGTCAATAGCCATTGCACAATTAAGTATTTGTACTGATGCCTTATTAAATTACCCTTTTCAAGTAGGCATAATAAACTAGGAGTTCACTGTACAGATTTCATGGTGAAAGTCCAGATCACTGGAAAATTTATTTAAAGGGAATGCAGTCCACCGAGTAATGAAGTAAATGTCAAATGTTTTTGGGCAAATAAGTCTGAGCTGTCTTAAAACTTTTTTGGCAGATATAGCTGAAGACAACACTGGTAATAAAAAGCCTTCAGATTAACAATCCTGATTTATGGAGCTCCCAGGTAAACTTTCAATTGCATTGCACCTCCAGCAGCAAACCCCGTGAGGCGGGGAATGGAGACCGTTACCACGGGCAGCCAAAGAAGGCAAGTCAGCCAGAGCTGGTAACTTGGATGTTTCTCTGAAGTGCCTTTATCCCCCTCAGTTTAATTATAAATTTTGCTGCAGTGCCCTGGAAGAGCCACTGTGGGCTCTGCCCAGCTCAGGCTGTGGGAAGAGGGGCTTGGCCCTGCTGCCTTTCCACCCAGCTCAGCACCACACGTGCGACAAAAAGAAATGTAGAATTGCACTAAATTATTACTTCCCAGGGGCAAGGCATGTCTTTGAGGATCAGTGTGTCTCAGGATGGGCCATCCTGGAGGTTGTTTTCCCCAGCCCTCCTGTTCCCAGGCCAGCTACACAGCAGGAGGAGAGGCAATCCTCCTCCTTGCTTCGGGGCAAGAGAAAAGCTCCAGCAGAGGAACAAACACTCCCACACCAGGCAGCTGCCGGCGCCCACCTCGCTCTTGTGGGTGCCAGGATAAAAGCCAAACCCAATCCAGATTCTGAGGGCGTTTCACTCAGTCCACTGGATGGAAATTAAGCACCTTAATTGTGCCTTTTTTTTTTTCCCCAAAATATTTGTTCTTCTTGTTATCCCACATAAACAGAACAGGCTATATTCAGGTGCTACATTTTCAAAGCCTACTCGAGACCTTTCTTTTTTTGCATCATTTTCAGGTGCTGGAAGGCACAGAGAATTACCCTCAGACCCTCAGCTTTGGGCCAGTTTGCCACCATTGAAATGGAAAATCAATGGCCACAGATTGACAAGATGTTTCATGTTGGAAAATCGGAATTTTGTCTTTCCAGTCCTCTTCCAGGGCTGGGCAGTTGATTTCTGCATACACAGTGCATGTACCCTGCCAAGCCTCAGCTGTGTGTCCGGCTAGAACTGACCTCAAAGCACGACAGGCGCTGATATTTGCAAGCAGGTTTTGGACACTTGCAACACAAAAGCTTTATCTTAAATGTAACATCAAACCCCTTACAACATTTATACTGTCCTCAGACATATCATATACTCTTTGAATATTTTCTCACTGAATGCACAACAATTTCTTCTCTTCATAACTTTTTTTGATTATTAGTTTCAGTCTGCTGCTTTTAAGAATGGTAGAGTTGCAATGTCCAAACTGTTATACACAGGGCTGTGAATTTATTCTTTTAAATTATAGCTTAGTATATTTAGTCAGTTTGTTTTATATCAAGCATTCATTTAAGTGGTTTTCATTGTATTGACATTTTATAATGCCCTCCTAATATTCTTATTATTGATTTTAATACTGCAATGGTATTATTCATGGTGACACCTATTGGAAAGCAAGCTTCAATTATATCAATAGATGCTATTATTATAACATTGATAACATTAATATTTGATAGTGGCATAAAATGTGATGCATTGGCAATTAACTCATTAATGTAGGTATCATTAACCAAAAATGTCAAAGTTGTTGTAATGATTTTTCTGCGGTTTTCTTTAACAAATTCTCTAATCACTGGTTCAGTTTTGCATTTTCAAGTGTGTATTAGCCACAAAAGTTTTTCTGAATAAATAACATCATCCCTTTTAAACCAGAAAAGATGGGCTTTTATGGCTCAGAAGATACCCTGAGTCTTGAATGAAGAGCATTAGTAAGAGATACAGTATCTGAAACTCCAGCTCAGAATATTCAAAAATAAAAGATTTTTACCAAAACATAACCGTGCCTTTTTGCTTGTTGCTTAGCAACCAGAATTGATCCAGCAAAAAAGTCACCTGACTGAGGGATTGCTGGTGGCAATATTACTCCATCATTTTTCTTTTTCACACTAAACTGATGAAGGTTCTATCAGAAACAGCTATTAATTGTTTCTTTCTTTTCTCTCCAGCTCCTTAATTATACAGTAAAAATATTTCTATTGCTGTTACTGACAGGAAGAGAGCACAATGTAAAGCTTAAATAATTAACAGACTTATTCAAATACATCTAGATCTAAAAGGAGAAATACTGCAAGTCACAACTCACTGTCAGCTCTGCCATCCCAAAATAACAAATGCAGCGAGCTGTTCACATAGCAGCAGAATAGCCATTTTTACCACACCTGCACTGATGGACATTTTGCAATCATCTTTTAAAAACCACAGACTAAGAATACTTGTTGTTTTGATGACTCAGTTGGAATTCACCACCACATTTGTCTTGCTTTCATCATTTCTAAACATTAGCATTTTCATCTGTTGACTGAAACCACTTCTGGTCCTCTAAAACATATATATAAAACACTTTTGATCTTTTAAAATCCTCCTGTCAACCTGGAATCACACAGCCTCTTACATTACCTTGTTCTTGTCCTTAATGGTGACCTGCAGTGAACTCCGCACTCCCTACTTTCAGATGTTCAACATCCTTCCTTTGTTAAAAGCTGCTGATCAAAAAGGAACATTGTGTTCACTGTGTTTCCCTCTATAGCCCCTCACAACCATTTACAGGAATTACACTAAAACACAGGCTATGGACAGCAGCAATTTCATTTAACCGCATACTGTATTTTTGTTTTGCTTTCTGCAATATTTGATTCCTTAAGCAAACAAGGAAAGGGAATGCATCTTGGGACTTACACACTTGGCCCATCATGAGCAGTCAAATATAAAGTTGAGTCCAGGAGTGGCAAAAAGATTGTTGTTTTTACCTGCTGATTCTTTGAAATGAATGCTCTGTATAAGTTCAGATGACATTTGTCCTTTTAAGAAGTGAAGAAATGTTACCTAAATGGAGCATATATCCAGTTTCACTTTTCCTCTGTATCATATTCAGATCTGGTAGATGGGATTTGATGCTGTTTCCCATAATGCCTCCATGGCTTTTTCTGTAAAAGCCTAACAAGGACACAGCATCAGAGAGTCTTTAGTGGCTAATACCCGACCCCTTTCTCTCACATTACAGCTCCAAGTGACCATTTTCATGCCAAAAGGTCACCAACATCCCCATCCCCATGGAACCAATGTGCATCAACCTTCTAACCTTTGCCACCGAGAGATGATAGCTATTTGGGCTGCAATCCCTTCATTACAGATGGTCCATATTTTATATTTAGTGTGGGAGGTCAAATTTAGGAAAGCAATTTCTCTTAAAGCTAAGAGTTCCAATAATCCAAGATCTTCTATTGGCTTATGGGTGAGTGGACAGTAATGGGTTTATGGGCAGCTTTTTTCTCTTCACTGGGGAGGGAATTCCGTCAATCTAAATTTTTAGGATTGGGTGGCTACCGTTGTTTATTATTCAGTGAGCTCTTATTAGATTGCATCTAAGCACACTGCAGCAGGCAGAGAGTATCCTTATAAGCAGCCTCACAGGCTGGATCAATATCTCAAGGCATTTACAATCTTCTTGAAACAGATTAAATAATGCTATTTTTAAAATTCTGTTTTTAAGGCTTATATGTGATCATGCAGTTTTGTTAGTGACAAAAGCATTCATCTATTATCATCATTAATCACAATGGTTAATCTACTGTTCAAGCAGCTTGCATCTTAATACAGAGACCACCTTTGGTGGAAATAACATTTCATAGCAGATCAGAGAAGGGTTGAGCAAATCCCACAACCAACAATTAAATTCAAAAATCAAACTCCAAAATGGTGGATAAAAGATATCTGCTCTACATTAAGGGGGAACATTTTGATTCTATTTTGTTCTAATCTTTGTAAAATGGAACAATTATTGTAGTCCCAATGCTGCAAATATTTAGGCACATGCTTAAGTTCTTACAGCAAGGCCCAAGGCAGCAAAGCCCTCGAGGACATTATTGCATCCAGTGCTGCTCAGCACAGCATTCAGGCACGTGCTGGTGAAAGACAGATCCACACAGAGTGTTTGGAGCGCAAGGTAAGAGTTTGTAATCCATGGCATCACGGAACAGTTCTAGTTCTTGAAGGCCAGTGCAATCTATGGATAAAAATCTTAGACCTGCAAAACTACTTTGAGACAGAAAAGAAGATTTGAAGCAGCCTGTGAATAAGGAATTTAAGTGCAAATTGCTATTGTCTGTACAATCATGTTCTCCATTAGCCACAAACATTCACAGAAGTGTTAGGGAAACCTGAACTTTTCCAAGATAGCATTGACCAAAGCTGTTGTCAAAAAACAAAGCTTGCTACAATCAGAGAGCAGAAACAACATCAGATCATTGCATTGGGAAGAACTAGTGACATGCTCTTCTTATGGATGCTGGGCAAAGCACCCTTAGATAAATCCATACCCATTACACGGCTGGGACCAGCAGTTTTCAAGTTTCCAGGTTTCTCCTTTAATAAAAGCTCCACAGATTCAAAAAGGAGATCCATAGGCAGACGCCACAAACAATGAACATCCTTTGTGATGGGCCCAAGATGAGGTCACAATGGAGTTCTAAAAGTAAATTTCTCAAATATTTATTTGCACCTCCATTAGTCTTTTCCGCTTGCTGAAACCTACACACAGGATTCCAACGAGCCTGACTGCATTCCCTGGAGGGTTGGGCCAGTACCTGCTGAGCAGGAGCTGTGCTGGGAACACAGCCCCTCCAGCCACCGTGTGCCTGGCACCCCCTGCTCACCTCGGGTCAGGAAGGGACTGAACACGACGCGGCGCGGTGTGCACAGAGATTTGGGGAGAAGGAAGAACGAGACTTCAGACACATCTAAAGGTCAGAAGATACAGCATTAATGCTAGTGAGGTTTTAAAACAGCAGCACCCAGCCCTCAGTGCCAGCACCTGGGCCATAGGGAGTATCTCCAGACTTACAGGACCCCTCTGTGTAGCCAAGAGGGGGCACATGGGAAGCAGATGCTAAATACCTTCTTTAGACCATCTTGAGCTGTTAAAGGAAAACCTGCAAGGAGCTGGTGCCACATGTTTGCCTTGAGAGTGCCTGGAAACATCTGTAGGTTCAAACTGGACATTTGGAGAACATGGGATGGGAACTGGTAGTGACAAAGGTGTTTCTGGAAATAACACTGGGCTGATCTGAGCCCCGATATAACCCCACTGTGATCAGTAGGGTTATCAGCATTTTTAAAAAGTGAGTCTGGCCAGCTTCACGCTGCATTTTTGTCGCAGTGCAAAGGGTGTCAGTTTCTTTAATCTCTTTAGAAACGTCTTCCATCACCCTTTTTCCCAGGTAAATGAAGTCCAATTGTCAGGATGGCTGTGAAGGAAATAAAGAGACCAGGACTGCCTTGCTGTTGTTAACGTCCCTGATGTTGCCTTTGCTTTTTTATTAGGCTCAAATATTACAATTTTGATAATATTTGTGTACAACACTTCCATAATTCAAAGCAAACATAATACAGCAAATCTCTTATTGATTTTGCCTTCAATATTCTGTTACCCAAAACCTAGAATGGTGCTCCTCTCAGCAATGCAACCCCTAAGTCAATGACCATGGGTAGGCCTGCATCAAACTTAATTAAGGAAGTTATCCAGGTTTTAGGGAAACTAATCATATTTCAGCTTCCAGCAGCAGTTTAAGGCCAGCTATTTTCCTCACTGGAAGGTGTTCTGGGGCCCTGGGCTCATGGTGCAGACACAACCTGAGCTGTACAACAGGCTGGAGGCTGCTTCTGCTAGCAGGAAAGGAGCTTTCCATTTTCTTAAACAACTTTGCAATATCTCCTATGCTAATGATGGCCAATATTTCACAAATTTTTAACATAATTGCCAAACGAAAACTTATTTCCACAGTATTTGTGCTCTGCACTCCTTGGAACAAAGGAGCTGCTGTGTTGGACTGAGTGCAGATCCCACGCAGCAGTGTCCTGGTTCCTGCCAGGGCCTCCCAGCTGCTGTCACAACTCACCTTTTTTGATACATTATGGCAATTCCTTTTATTTTGGTCTGTTATTCTCACATTCAGTAAATGACCTCTGTGAAATCTGTAATGTGAAACTAAAACCATCTGCCCTGTGCTTACAGACACATTCCTGCTTCAGGGTCTACAGTATAATCTCTCATAGCTCAAAGCGGTTAATATTAAAATGATGCCCTGTGAAGGTACGGTGGGTGTGGACAGAACCAGTTTGTTTATACAATTGTGTTTTGCCACAGAGTAAATTAAGTTACAGGGTATTCATCAAAATTGAATTACCACAGTGCGAGCTAACAATTTTCCAAAGACGTTGTGACATGAGCACAAAGCAGCCCGTCAGCCACGAGGAATCGCTGTCGTCTCGCAGGTGCAGCTGAATTACTTACCAGAACAATTAGACAAAAGCAATCCTCAGCAAGCTGGAAGTTGCCAACCAGTGGAAAACAGTGACAGGTGTAAAACTGTGTTTATTTCTTATTTAGAGAAGCCAGGAGAAAGGAGAGAGGGGGAGAGACAGAGAGACACCTTCCATAGGTGGAATGTTGATGGGGCTGGAGAGTGCGGACACCTCAAGGTGAGGAGTGCTACTGTCCTGGTGGCACAGGTGGGACTTCTCTCCAAAAACATTTCTGGAAAATCAGATTTTCAGCTGGCTGTTTCCGCTTTCCAACACATGAAATGAGATGGAGTGAGAACCCCGCTCTCTGACCTCACATTTCTTTACATGAAATGGAGATTAAAGTGGCAAAATTATTGTGGTTGAGTACAGGAAAATTTAGGAGGGCAAATACAGTCAGATGAAGTTTTAGCATTCATCCTCACCCAACTCATGCTGTGAAATAGAGAAGAAAATTCTGGAAAACATGTGTGTGAGTGTGGAGGCCACCTTCTAATTTATCTTTTTTTTTCCTATAAGAAAGTTTGTTTTGCTAATCAACCTTACTTGAGAGAAAAACTGAGGCATAAAAACCTGTTTAAATGGCATTTTGTTTAACTAAATGAGATGTTTAAAGTGTAAAATAATTTTAAGAGCATTGAAATATTGCTGTTGGAAAAGACATAAAAGCTGAGCTCCTAACTTCTTTCATCTTTAACCTCTTTAAAAAAAAAAATAAATCTGTCACTCCACTTTTCTTAAAGAAACAAAAAAATCAAAAGATTTTGCAAAAGGACAGATGTTTCTTTATGCTTTCAAAGCAATAGAAAAGTCACAAACGTTCATCAGAAATTGTTCTTTTTAAAAAAATACTAGATGACATTCAATAATTTAAACTTTGATAACTGCCATACTTCTACCCGCACGAAGTACCTTGCTCAAAAATATTGCAAACCCAGCTCCCATCAGGCAGTTTGACCTGCTCAGACTCGGAGAAGAGCACGGTGGTTAAACGAAATCACCCTCGAGCGGTGCTTCAGCCCCGCAAGAGCGCCCGGGAACCGGCTGGGGCTGCGCACTGCAATGCCCCCGAGAGGTGCTGGAGGTGCCTCCCGCACAGCCAGCCCCGGGCACCCTCGCACCGGAGCCAGGCGGGCAGGGAGCCCGGGGCCAGCAGCCTCCCGGGCCGTGCTGGGCAAGGGCAGCCGCCGGGCCAGGGCAGGCAGGATGCGGGCTCCCCAGCGGGGTGGCAGTGCCCGGACACCGTCCCTCAGCCCGGCCCTGGGCAGCCCTTTCCCAGCCGCTCTGCTGTGGGTAAGAGCCGCCACCCCGCCGTGCTCTGGCTTCCTGAATCATTACAAACCACACGTTCAGAAGGCTCCTCAATGCAACAATTGTCCCATTAGAAAAATCTGTTTAGAAAACTGCATTACTTGTGGTTGGCAGCATAGATTTTGTTTTTAGAGGATAATAATGCAGAATTTCCTTGGCAGGTAGGACATTAGAGCTAGAACTAAACAGGAACATGAAGCATTTCTCCACCCCAGTCCAAAAGGTACATCAGCAAACCTGTGCAGCCCAGGGAGGGAGCAGGGGCTGCAGCAGGGGCTGAGCCCTCCCGCCTGAGCAAGTTCTGCCCAGCCCGGAGCTCCGAGCGGCTCGCACGGGGGCCGGCAGGGAGCGTGTCCCCGCCGAGCCCTCCCGGAGCCCTCGGACCGCCGGACACCGGGACACTGGGGACACTGGGCCGGGCTCTGCACCACCCCCGGGGCCCTCCCGCCGGGGCTCTGCCTCCCCCGGGGGGTTTCTGGTGGCAGAAAGGCCGGAGCTGCTGCGGAGCGGGAGCAGCGCAGGGGCCGCCTCTCCCTGCCCGGCGGGCTGGGGCCGGGCGGACACCGCCGGGCCACCCACCCTGGCAAAGCCGTGCCACCCCGGAGCCTGCGACCCTGACACACGAATTCCTTCCACGCCTTGTCCACTCTGCTGCTGGCCCAGTGGGAGTGCTGTGAGCTGATACCTGCTTTGTCAGGGGCTCCCTCAGGGAATTCAGCAGTATTTGTTCTTCGGGATGAGCGGCATTGCTCCTTTACTCTGATGGAAATGGGCTTACCCTACACAGTATATACTGCTGGGTGCCATACTGGTGCCTCAAGAGATGTTGACTGTGCACATTTACATAAATCTAAAAATAAATAAATATACTCACAAGCCTCCTCAATCAAAATATGCCACGGACAACTAAAAGATCTTGAATCAAATATTAATGTTGGAGATTTCTCCAGCCATTTTGTAATGCTTCCAGCTATATTTATTACACAATGTGTAATGCACTACCCTATTATAGTCCTGAGCTATCAGGAGTATCATCTTTTTTGATGGCCTCAAACTGGCTTAATAAAACTGGCCCTCCTCTGAGTGCCCAGGAGCAAGTACTTAAGATGGAGATGTGGTAGTCAGCACCTGCAGGCTGTGGCAGTTGTGACCAGGACAGTGCTTGCTGAGCCAGAAGAAGGAATTGTTACTCATTAAAGGTCTGTTACTCTGGCAAAGCAAGTCCCCTGTTTCATGTCTTATCCTGAGACAGGTGAGAGGATTGTGAACATTTTCCCACATATCTAAAATTTGTCCTGAATTTGCACTAGTACATACCATGTCTGTCAGGTTTTTTGTCTCAAACTAGTTTTGTTCTTTTTGCCTTCCGCAGCTTTCCCACTAGTAAATGTACTGAGCATTTACTTCTTTGCTGCATTGTCTCCTTTTCCTTACATTGCTATAAAGTTCCATGTCTTACAGAATTCATGTTTTCTAAATAAAAGAGGATGTGATATTTTACTTAGTGTTGGCAACCACAAGAGATAATGAATGTTTAAAAAGAATCCCATACAAATATGAGATTTGCAACATCACTATGGGAAAAACCCAAGTTACTGGGCTTTCTAAATTTAATGAGGTTCAGATGTCCAAGGGCACCAGCTTTCAGGGGAAGAAGCAATGTCAGAGTGTGCAGAGGAACAGATAGTGTTTCTTAAGCAAAGGAAAGAAAATATCTTGAAAGAGGCTTCTCCCTTGAAGTGAATCAGGTGAAGTTAGTGGTAAAGAGGCAGCTGTGAATGTTCAAAAGGGATTAGATTCTTCCACAGATTGAGACTTTTAAGTTCAGTCACTGCAATACTATTTATGACAGTTATAGTCCTACATGACAATATCTCAAGGAGGAGAATGATTCATCAATTCCAACACTGCTTCTTCCAGAGACCAAACTGCAATGCAGCACATCACAAGACATACTATCCCTATTAGGTAGGAAGCAAGAAATATTCAAAACAGGAATGATGCACAGCCCATTCAGTCAGTTTAAAAATTCCTATTGCCTCCAGTGAGCTTTGGATAAAGGCAGCTGTTGAAAACAGGAAAGTTTTATTTGTCAGAAATTCCTTTTGCTGAAAATGGCATTCTGAGGTGGATTACTAAACCTGAAGCAACCAATGCTTGCACCCTGGAGTATTTCAGTGCTGTCTCTGCAGAGCTCCCCATGCAGCTCAGTCCTTGGGTTCTGGAGAGACACATTTCCTTAACACCCTATGGCCACCAGGCAGCCTGAATGTAAAACTTCCTCCAAACTTAACAACCTCACTTCAGGTCAAATATTTGCAGCTATGCCAGCTGTGTCTGTGTCCGTGGTAGCAAATACCAGCCTAGGCTGCTGCCTGTCCCGTGCAGTGGCTGGGCAGTATTGCTTCCTTCCGTGGACATCCCAGCCCTCTTCTGTGCTTGCCCGTGCCTTTCCCACTCGGGGCAAGATAGGAGTGGGGTCTTTGCCAGCTGCTTGGCAATATGAGTGGGATTTGTCATGAAGCTACAGCCTGGGTCGAGTCTGAGAGTCATTCAGTGCACTACCCACACATCACTTAGGATTCCTGCAAGATTCTGTGTGAAGTCACATGGTATCCTCTGAGAAAGGTTCACCGCTGCTTCAAACCACATGCATTTTTTGGCCAGGTAAGTCTGTGTGTGCCTTTTTACAGTAAAAGTCAGTCTCCAGTCCTCATTGTTCTGGTGCTCTACCATTTCTTCTCCAAATATTACATTTGTTTTCCCTGTTTGATGTATAATACACCAGCACTGCAGAGCAAACACACATGAGTGGTGCACCTTGTTTTAGTACTACATCTGTCTTCTGCTAGATAGCAGTAGATGATCAGGCTTCTACAGGCAATTTGTCAGCAAAGAAGATGCAGTGATGCATTTACAGGAGATATTACAGTGCATTTTGGTTTACTTATACATATTCATATTAATTCCAGAACAGAGATTCTACAACAGTACTTGGGGAAACTCTCCCTAGCAGGAACCTCAGCCCCATGGTTCTCCCTGTCCCCTGTGATAAATGATGTGCATGACATCAGCCCAGAGAAGACAGCAAGTTCTCCTGCATTTGCAGAGCCTTTTCTACCTACACTGGTGGTTCTATACCAAATGCTTAAGCATGAACTGATAATGTGATATATCTTCCCCAAACTGGCCATTTGCTCACACGTAAAGAAAAACCCCGTGTAATAGTGACACCTGGTGACACCTATTGTTTTGCTTATACACACACACCTCTTTCTCCAAATATACTGGGTTACTGAAAACTCCCAGCCTATGCTGGGATCGGTTCTATAGTTCTAACTATAGAACAGCACTCAAAGAATTTGGATTGATGCCTTATCTTTGTTCTCGCCTTTGTTATTGACAGTAACCTTCATCAAATGGTTTACACACTGTGCTGTCACGTTCAAGGAGATGTACAAGAGGCCACATGGTCCACCTGGAAAATAGATTTGTAGCTAGACACTAATATAAAATGAACAGTGAATTACACTGCCATCAGTTAAGCCCTTTTTCTGTAGTCCACATTCCCTGAGCTAAGGACTGCATGTTCTTTGGAAGGGATTCTGCAAACTTAACAGTTAAAAGGCAGAAAGTTATTCTGGTTTAAAACCCCCAAACACCTAAGCCTCCAAGATTTCTTGCAAAGTTTCTCTGCCAAAATATTCTCAAAGTGACCTCATTTTTGTATTAAAGACGATGAAAAAACCTGTATGTGTCAGGAGGATAGCAATAATAACCAATACTATTAGACATTGATCCCCACTTTCTCAAAGTGTTTGCTGGGAAGTGCAGGGATTATTGTCAAATACTCTGATGTTCTGGTACTAAAAGTTATCATTTGTGTCCATTATTAAATTAGCTCACCACTGTGGTGGAAATCACTACTTGTCTTCTTTGGTAACGAACACTATGAGTCATCTAGGCCATGGATTGTGTAATGTCCTATTGGAAAATCCTGTAAAAATTATGTGATGAAAAATACTCATCTTTCTGACTCAGAGAGGACTGCAGTGAAAAGGGAATTAGTTTTTACTTTTTATTAGATAGATTCACAAAGGTGTTTGGGGAGGTGAGCAAAATGTGAGTGCAGATATAATAGCACCAGCCACATTTTCAAGCTCTGACCACTTGACTGTTTCCCCAGGGATGTTTTTACTGGTATTTTGTTGAACTCAGTCATTGTGCTTCCTGTTATGAACTGGTAAAGAGAAGATTATAATATGGTTATGGCAAAGGCAAAAATAATGAAGTGCATCTCAGCAGAAAGAAAAAGGAGAGAATAGCAGATGCAAAAAGATATTTTTCTTTTTTAATTACCCTAACCTTTTTTTTAGAATTCCCTGATTTCCTTGTTCTTGGACCTCAGATCCTAGCAGTCATTTGAGGTCTATTAAGACTAACAAACGTGTCGTGCTGTCCATGCTGCAGTGTCTAAGTGAAGTGTGTGTGCCCTCTCCTCGGCTCTCCCGCCGCGGGAAAGGCCCTGCTTGAGAGCAGGGACTGCTCAGGGAGCGACCCTTGCGCTCTCAGAGCGGGGGACAGGATAAAGATGCACCTGGAGACAGGCTTCTTATTGGAGAATAATGGAGAGGTCACCCTGAATGCCTGTTGCCAAGAAGGGCTGAGCTAGGGTCATTAATGATAATTAATCATTAATTAAACCAGGCATGATACACTGGAAATAGTATGTTAGCTACTCCATTCCCTGGGAAATCTTGTCCTTTAAGTTAAACTGGCTCACACAGTGGCTGTGCTTCCTGTGTGAGAGACGTGTCACTTATGTGGGATCCCAAGCCTCTCAGCGAAGTTGTGGAAGCAACAATCTTCGTGTTGATTGAATTTTCACTTAATTTAATTTCATTGGAAATCACAGATGGTGTCACCCAGCAGCTAGAGGCTAAAAAGGGGCACTTTACAAACTGAATAAAAAACTTATTAAGTTATAATAAGCATCAAAAGCAAATGGAGGTGAAAACTTTACTGCAAACAACATATTTACTCTGCACATACAGTGATACTAAAATTGAATTTATTTTTATTTTAGACTTTAATCAGGCTCTTGATAAAGCAAGATCAATAATATATGAAATTATATTATTGCATATAATTCTAATATGATGCAAACCCCTGTTTTCTTATGAATGAGA
The DNA here is from genome assembly GCA_013400235.1 of Oriolus oriolus. Taxonomy (NCBI): domain Eukaryota; kingdom Metazoa; phylum Chordata; class Aves; order Passeriformes; family Corvidae; genus Oriolus; species Oriolus oriolus. Next base: position 114,127 of record VXBT01009942.1, on the reverse strand, counting down.
CTGGAAATGGAAATAAGGAGCACGATAATTTTAAAATATGGAAAGGCGAGAATGGCTCAAATGTGAAAAGTTCAGTTACATAATTTATTTTTACAAGTGAGAAAATCATAAAAAGAATAAAAATATTCTTGTTCAGTACAGACACTAAATTTCTTCCCCAAATGAGCAGAGATAGCGTGGACAGTGTAACCGATTGCTTTCAAGACATGAAACTGCAGTGTGCGGACTTGCCCTTCCATTTCTCACCAGCCTTTCCCCATCTCCTGGGGAGCGAGTGGCAAACTGTGCCACAGTGCGTGGTGTGGGAGGTGTTCCCCAAATCAGAGCAGCCCTCTCAGTGAGCACTGACCCGCGTCCCAGGCACGTGCGTGGCACATTCTGTCAGCCTGCAGCCCAGGCAATGTGCAGCTTTTCTGTGGCTTTAGTGTCCACCTACCACTCCTCAGAATGCCATAATAGTTACTCACAGGCACTGTGTGCTAGTAGGTGTTAATATTAGCTGGGGGATAGCACGTCTGTGAGAGAAACTTTGAAAGGACAGGCAAGGATGCTTGATTTTTACTCTGGGTAAACTGGGAAATGAACATCTACCATTATTGGAAATGAAAAAAATCTTTCTGTGATTGAATGGAACATTGTTGTCCCTCCTCTTATTTTCTACATGATCATTTTTGGAGAAAGGAACAATAAATTTTAAGATAAGCCCTGCCCACAGATGTGTTATTTATTCACCCAGTTAACAGCCATTTCCTGTAATCAGTATAAACTGATCAATCTGCCATAATGAGGATGGAGCCAGCAGCTTCCTGGCCAGGGATGCGTCTGTGTCTCTTCTAATCTGCAGACATAACATATTGGAAGATTGCTACATTCCCACATGCTAAGCAGTGAGAACACAGTAGCTTTCCCCTCTGCAGGTAGATGGCTAAAATAATGTATGAAGACAATAGTTTGTGGGTCACTTGTATCATTAGCGCTGTAAGAAAAAGACTCTTTTCTAACACAGGCTTGAATTATTTATTAATTAATTATTTCTGACAGTAAAAACCCCATTTTTCAGTTTCCACTGTAATATAACTGCTACAACTAATGGATGATGTTTAAAAACAGATCTACAAATGTATTAAGAGAAATGATTTTTGACCCTTCACAGAAAAATGCTTTTATTAGTGCTGTAAATACCTCTGCTGAACACATGGATGGGGGTAAACTACAGAGCAAATGAGATTTAGTGGAAATAAAAGGGGGGATCAAATAGTGCTTTGTTCCTACGGAAGAGTAAACCAGTAAATAACGCAACAAAAAATCCTGCTCCTTGATCCCAGGAGGCCCCATGGGCTGCCCTTCTGTACTGGTACATTCGTTGGTGGGCACAGAAAACATGTTATTTTTATGACCATTATGTGATTCAAAATAGGCGAGAAGTAACTGAAATACGTGCCAAAAAGATGATACTATCACAAAGATATTTTGAAATCTGTCATATATACATTTCTTATGTGGACTTTGGTTTACAGGAAACACAGCAAATAAAGACCAGCAAACATCCAGAAATTGTTTTGGGACACTACATCAGCACCTCTGTTATTTGCTTATGAAATAAGGCTAGATTTCTCTCTTCTTTTTTGGGTCACTATGTGGGCTGTGAAAAAGACATGTTCTGAAACTTCCTACAGTCAAAATATATATTTCTTATTTCAAAACATTCCTTGCATACATATTGAAAGTCTTCCCCCAGCCCTGGCAACTTTACAAGGTTTTACAATACTGCTGCTTAGCTGCTTAGTGCTCACTTCTTACAGTTTTCTGTTACCAAGAGACATTATGATGCAAAATGAAAAGCATCTCCATCCAAACAGTGATTCAATGCCCACCTTCAACCAAATAAAATGTGAATTTCAGTTTATTCCTTTACAATATGAAGGGTCTGATCCCATAAAAATGTCTGCAGGCATTTATGCTTAATATTGTGACTAATTCTGCTGCAGTCAATGGGCTTTGGTGGTATCAGTCCTCAATAAGCTAAAGCTGCACAGCTCAATGCTGCAAGATGGAAAAGCATTGCTTGCTACAACGTATATTAAAATTGTGCCAGAAATTATTTTACTGAGTGTTCACTGAAAAGCAGAGAGCACTCAGTGCCATAAATACTGTGTTAAATGTAGTGCTCACAGCCTGGAATGGCTGGACATGTGCTGCTGAATCTGTGAAGGACCAGGTTGTTTCTGGGACTCTGTTCACATGCAATTGATTCCATGGATCAGACACAAATCTTCCTTGTGTCTGCATTCCTGTCCACAGCTGTACACACCCAAATAAGAGCAAAGTCCTGTAACTACGTGTTTTAGAAAACAGATCCTGAACGCAATGCTTTGGGACCAAAACAGAAAGGAACAGCCTTTAATTATATGATCTGACAGGACTTTCTGTCTCCAGAGAATATTCCCTGGTTGCTAAGAGTGAAGGGCCATTGTTAGATACCTGAAAATTGAGAGCTTCCCAGAACTGGAGGATTGCTGACAGCCCCACCACTGAGGAGACCCTAAGAGCTGATAGTGTTTTAGCCTCCTATGACAAGACAGCATAGCAGGATTCTGTCTTACTGTAATCATCCCCTTGCAAGGGATGTGAGCTGTGGCCTCACCTTGCAAAGCAGCAGCTGGCCTCCGAGGAACAAACCCTTCCGTACAAACACAACCTCACTGGCACATACATTTCTATGCACCGCAGTGCACTGGGTTTCTAGGCTGAAAAGTGCTGTGAGAATGCAAAGGGTTATTAATATTAAAATTGTGAGTCTAATAATTTATATGCTGCTTTCTCATCATCTTGCAAAATGTCCCCAGCAGCAAATGTTATAAGTCATGACATTCAATGTTCTTTAGAGAAGTGCACTTTTTTTTAAACAAATAAGACTCTCCCCCCTGAAAGTCACTAACAAAAACTGCAGCCTGTCCAAAAGGGGCAGGATCTGCCTGTTAGCTTTTGAGAACATGCAGTTCATTTCAGCTGTGCTATCCTTGATGAAATCTCATGTGATAAATCATACAACTCAGACATGTTTCACTTGTTTGCCAATGAATTTGAAAAAGGGCTTATAGCAGTTAGGAGTGTAAATACAATTAGATTTTAAAATTATTCAAGAATAATTTTAAAGTTCCCCTGAGATTTCCATGTTAACTCAAATGGATTTTGCTTTCTGTCAGGATTCAACTGCTTCTAGGAAAGCTTTGGGGAACAGGCAGGTAATGTGACACCTACTCCTACGTGAGAATTTGTGGACAGATCTAAATTACTTAATTACAGATCACCACTGTAAACACTTAGTAATGTGCTTTTAAGATAATGAAAAGCGTATTCATCTTAGTTTTTAAAATCTCAAATACAGCTTCATTTACAAGTTCACTTTAGCTCACTATAAATATTCTTTGTCTTTACACCAGCAGCTGGTCTAATTCTGCACGTCTGCATCTGATGCCTGCTCTGGGGCTCTTCCCCTGCTTTGCATCCCTGTTGTGTCAACACTGTTTGATGTTGCTGGGGGAAGAGGGCAAGGGTCAATTCTTTTACTGATGAGATGTAGCTGTTGGGTCCTTGAGATTAGGTTAGACTAAAGTTAGAAGCATGCAGGAAGGTAAAATTCCCACTTCTAACCAGTGCACCTTCTCATCCTACTGGGATGAGTGTGTCCAAACTGAAGAAATAAGAACTGCAACACAACTGGCTTCACTGCTGTGTTGGAAAAGACAAATTGGGGATGGGAACATTTGAAAACACTGCCTCTTGCAGAGGCCCAGCACCCTTCTCGCCCACCTCAGGCTGATCTGCCTAAAAGCCTGCTGTGAGAAATGATGTCACACCCTCGCTTCTCCCACCTCACTCTTCGTATCCAGCAGCATTTTAAATGTGTCAGGAATTGTACAAAGAAACTATTTGCAATTGATTGACATAATCCAAAGACAAAGAAGAACCTGTGTGAGAATAATTTGATCACAAACTACGATGCAGTGATCATTTTGTGCTCTGGGTGTGGGCAGCACTTGCCAGTGAAGAGTCCTGATTCAGGACTGAGGCCTCCAGATAATGTGGATGAGTGCTGGCCGGCTCCCTGCAGCAGCACAGCAGCTTTCCAGGAGATAAAGGGAATAGGAAAAAGGCTTCTCAGGAACTAACTGCTAGAGGATTGTTTTGGAGTAGCTAGCGATGAGCAGTCCAGATATCAGCTGACAAATACTTATTGCTGAACTTCCAAGAGTTATTCCTCTTAAGTAGCTGGACACGATATTTCTTCTGATTTCTTCTTTTCATATGCTATCTCTTCCCCTCCATAAAAGATATCATGGGAATTTTACCAGCCTTAACCTCCTGTCTCCCCACAGCTCTACCCCAGGTAGGAGTTGACCTTTGCTAAGTGTTTGAGCTGCCTTTAATGAGCAAGGCTGTGTGTTGTATATAGATCTTTCTGAAAATCCATGAAAAAAGGCTGTTGCCCAGTAACAAATGGTCCAGTTCACCTTCTTTTGCTCATGATGAGGAACATCCACCCTTTTAGGTGGTCCTCTTCCTTGCTTCCTCTTTCCCGAGCAAATAAACATGACTTAACATGGATGAAGGTATAAGGGGGCAGGAGACTCTGTGGATGATTCCTCCAAGGGAGAGCGACCACAGGGCTCTCCAGCAGACTCAGTTTACTGAGCAGCCGATTTTCCTGGGATTTTCCTGCAGTCATCTTTGCTGTACAATGACATATGAGGCAGACACTTGACCTACGCCTGCTATTTAATTAAATGCACTTCTCCAACTTTTTTCTTTGTGTCCGTGTCATGATCCATGTAAGGATAGACAAAATACAGTGTTGTTAATAGGCAAAACTTATGAAGCTTAAATGGAAGATTTGGCTGGGTGTCTTTAATTAAATGGGCATTAATACTATGCAACATCCTAACTCTGAACGTGAAGGCATTAAAATAATTAACTGGTCTAATCTAGGTTTAAGAGGCTTGAAAAATAGGTTGAAAATAGGTGCCAGTGTGACAGTATATCCCTGTGAAGGTGACCTTAATTCTAGACATTGGAGCCTCCTGGTACATGCTGGGGACATGCAAGTACCTGGCTGTGGCACCAGGATGGTGAGTGCTGACACAGGAGAAAGCAGCAGCTGTTTAATCTTATAGATGATTAATCTAACAAGCAAATTTGGTGCAAATTATTCAAATCACTAGAATACTGTTCATGTATCACAGCAGCAGCCTTAGACTGATTACAGATTTAGGACCCTCTTTAAGGTGGCTTTTAGCCATAAGAGTAGGAAGACATCTTGTCAAAATGATACTTTGTTCTGACCTTGTAAATAAGACAAAAATGCTGGTAAATGACTGATCTTTGTTTGCTGACAATCACATGGTGTGGGTGAGGGGACCAAGAAATTCCTATCCCTCTCACTTTGGAAACAACCACGGCTCTTCCTGTGCGTTGGCTCTTGACACCAAACCCCAGTTCCAGGAGGAAACCAAACAATCCAGCTGTAAACAGACTCTTGCCACAGAAACCATGCAGGAGAAGCATCTCACTTTTGCTTGCTTGGTAAACTTGTCATCTACTGATACCCCTACACTAATAAAGGTTTTGCTGAGTTTGACACACATGTTGTGTAAAAAGAAGAGCTGCTATGAAGCTGATATGGAAAGTGATAATTAAAGGCAATTTTTTTTTTTTTTGCCAATTTGTTCAAAAAATCTTGGGATCTGCCAACATTGCCAAGGAGCGCAGCATAACAGAAGGAGATTTGGAGAATAAAACAGTTGGTCCAATGCTGTCTGTTCTGCACAGGTGTGATGAGTCAATTTTCTACAAGCTCTAGTGTGATCCTGTGGTTTGCCTGCTTCAGGTGTGTGCCTGAAGAGCGTCGTCTGGTGAGCTGAAGTTATTTCTTCAGAGACCACAAATGAAAGGAAGAATAAAGAAAGCTGCTCAGGTATTCCCCCAAAGCTCTGGGCACCACTCTAGAAGAAAATGTTTGAACCCATTAAAATAAGCAATTTCCACTAGTTACTAGACTTGGGAGCTAACCCCCACCGAGCATACACATTTTAGGCCTTCTGGACAAAACTGACCCTTTGTTTATCAACCTAAATAGAGCAACAAGAAGAACAAACAAAGGCATTTCATTTTAGCTTCCTCCCTGAAGAGGACTGCTAGCATCACGTGTCGGTTCAGGCTGGAAGGTCATCAGTGAACAGTCAGATCTAGTAATTTTTTTTACATGGGAACTTAAATTCTGAGTAAATTAAATTGTGTCCATGCAAATCATCCTGCTGTTAAACAACAAATCCTAAATTATACTACATAACAACAGTCATTAATGCCTGGAAGATATGATCACCCTGTTAACTCTGGGATGCAAAAAATTCAAAAAGAATGGTGAGGAAAGGAGAGGAAAGTGCACCTCTAAATCCTGTGGTGATCTCAGCTGCCCAGAGTACAGTGGCAATCTGCAGGATTTTTGTCTTTATTTATCAGACTGCATAATCTAATTATCTCTCATTAGTCCAAAGCTGATTATTTCATTTATCTTAGTATATGTGACAACAAAAGGCTCTCTTTAATTAAGCAGATCAGCAATTAGCTGTTGTTTTATAGGCAGTTTTAAACATCCCTGTACAAGTAGCATGCAGCATGATTGTAATCAGATGCTTAGCGAAGAATTGTGGATGAGGACATTTTGATTTACAGCCCTATTTAGTTTAAAGCTGCATTGGCAAGTCTAACTCCAAAAGCAAAGGCTTATGAGATACGGCCAAGCTGCCAAGCACCCTTGATGGAACAAAGCATAACTGAGACAAGATCTGCCAGCGAAATTTAGTTAAATCTCCAGAGGAACCTTTGTGGGCTGACCCTGAAGAAGATGGGAACTCTGCTTCAAACAGGATTGTTCTACTCTTTATGGTGAAGGAGACTCACATTCCAGCTCCTCAGTCAAACACCAATTGGCAGGTTTGGATGTACAGCAATCAGGAGAGTCTGTGGTTAATCAAAATGAGAAAATTACTTTCTGTTTGTGATGATGCTGTTGACAGCAGTGGATACTGCAGAAAATATGAGAACAACTTAATTTGGCTTGTGAATCCTCCAAAAATTAGAGCAACAAAGAAAACTAGAGCCTGAGTATCCTTCCAAGAATCTTTGGATGGATTCCCAATCCCAGTGTTTCCTTTTTCTCCTCTTAAAATGTCATCTCTCACCTTGGAGCTGATACTGGAGGAGGAATCATCACTAATCCCTACTTTTCAGTCCTGCACTACAGATATCACAGCTGAGTGAAAACGTCAAAGCAATTTTTTTGTTTAACCTTTCCAAATTTCTGCAATAGTTTCATCAGCAAAAAAATGTCCTGCATCCAGATAAATGTATGTGTCCATAGGCAGAAAAGAACAAAGCAGAAACAAAAAATCCTTACAATAATTTATGAACACCTAATAAGTTTTAATTTTAAGATGCAAGTGCTGAGATAAGCACAAAGAAATTAAGTTGGATGTCTCTGAGAGCACAGAAAGAAGAATGGATTGGAATGCAAATCTCCACACAAACTCATACTTGTAAGCACGGGTATTGTCCATTACTTGAGAGTAGCTCAATTTAAATAATCAATTTGCAAGAGAAAACTGCTGGTGCATTTAATATACTGAACTTCCCCCCCTGGACTGTGCTTGTGACCTGCTCTGCTTAAAATATGGAGAAATGGGATTAAATAAACCAGAACAAAACAGCTGCTCCCTTTTTACTTTATTTTGCATATGCAATTTCTTATTTTTCAAAAATGAACTGGAATAGTATGTTTTCTTGTGTTGACGTGATTTTCAAAATACATTTGTCTTATTTTTTGAAAGACAATTCTTTTAAATGCTTTCTGCCCTTGCTGTTGGATGGAAACCTAAGTTTTCTAATAGGAATATTCCAGTTAAATGCATGAGGAGCTCTCAAAACTACAAGAAGCTACTGGAAACTTTGGTGGAAATGGGGAGGTCCTTCAATGGCCTTTATCCCTCCTTGTGCAGAGATTTCTCTGCACAGAACTCCTTTGCAAAGCATGGTAGGCTTGGAGCAACACGGTGTTATGAGGCTGTTCACCCGCTGGTAATTGGCAATTAAGCCTGGTATAAAAGGCTAATGGCAATTCTCTTCTGCTTGGAGAGTCAGAGGTAGAAATCTTGCCTGAACAACCTGAAGACATCTGTGAAACTCCCTGAAGTGAGTCATGAAAAGGACATAACCTCTCAAGTGCCTGCCATGAATTTTAAGGGCAGACTCCCTAAAAACACATATGAAAGCCATGAGAAGTCTAGGGCATCTTACTGTGCAGAGGGAATTGTTGTTGGTTTGAAGGAACCAGGATGTAGCAGTCTTCATGTAAATATGCAGAAACAGGTAAGCTGGGTGCAGACAGCTCCTGGAGTCCTGGTGCAATCCCTCCATTGAGTAGGAACGTCGCCAGATTTACTCCATGAAGCCTTATGAGTTCTACTTTAATGGAAAATACCTACTTTACCCAGCATTGCATCCATGTTTAACCTGGAGTTCATGTAAGTTTTGTTTGGAATTTAAGGGGATTTGAAAAGCAGGTAGTTTCCACAAAGAGCTATTTTTAGGTAACATATGGGACTCCAAAACAGATAAGAATTAACTACCTCCATTTTTTCCTCCTCCTGTTCATGCCCTCCTTACTCCCAAATTACAAACATCTGTACATGAAAAACTCAAGGCTCTTACAAAACTATTACTTCAGAGACAAACTTGTCAGCTTAACATTGTAGGAAGAGAAAAAATGTCTGTTGTGAACTGGAAAGGAAAATAAAACCCCAACTATCAGCCAGTTGTCCTTTAAAAAGCATGTCTCACTTTGCATTTTTTCAGACGACCCCCGGAACACGTGATGAACCACTTCTGCACTGTTACTTAGATTTGTCTAAGGCTTTCCTAACTTTTGTTTTCATACAGGTTGATCACTATATGTAGGAACCATTTTTTTCTGATGGCTAGCTCTTCAGACTGTGGAAGGGGGAAATAGGAAAATGCAACATGCTGTAGAAACCTACTTTCATGCAAAGCAAAGACAAATCTTTAAAATTCTGTACTTCTGTTTCACAAAATAACGATTCTTTTTTCTAGAAGTGGTATGAGCTCAGTGTTGCAGCTGACACTGCCTGTAATGATGTCTCGCTCTCACATCTGTAAGCTGAGCAACCTGTTCTGCCCTGTGATGGCTCCTGCTGCCAAAAACCATACACCAAAACAGCTGTCCCTCCAGTTAATCATTATTCATTAGATCAAACAGCAAATCTGGGGTAACATGTCTGGATAACTATGATGTGGCCCAAATGAGCTTAAGTTAGACAGTATTAATAAGAGTCAACTGAAAAGCTCTGATTTCCATGCTTCAAGTGGCCTTCAGGTATAGTAAAATTTTTTTTCAACAGGACAGAGTCTTCTGACAATATCTCAGTGAAGCCAGAAAAATGTATGCAGAGACAGACACCCATGTCAGAGTAGGAAAACACCCTGAAATGAGACCTAAAGAGCAAAGACATAAAATGATTTGTACCTCTACAAAACTATTAAAGTAAGCCTTATTTAGTTTTATTATTAATGCATATTTAGTTGAACTGGAACTTTGAAGAGCACTATGGTTCTTGAGAAAAACAGGTCCTGCTTACAAAGGGATTGAGCTTCTGAGTCTCACAGGCTGGGTTTTCCACTGTACTTAAATATCTGGAGAAGGATAGATCAAAAAGTTCCTGTCAGATTCTCAAAACTGCATTTTCACTGAAAACAGTGAGGAAGAACCATTAAGTATCTCCTTTCTGGATGCTGTTACCTTAATTCATAGGCCTATTGAGCAAACCAGCAATGCTCCCTTTGCATGTTTGCCAGAGCCCTGCATGGGAAAGCAAAGATGGAAATGTTTCCTGTCGGCATCACCTATGTCCAGCTTATTCACCTGGCTCCAGTAAGGCACTGCTGCCCAGAAGCTGGTTTTTCCCAAGGAGAAAGGACAGAAGTAAGCGCTTTTGAGAGGGATGGGGTTTAACAGCATGGTAATGTGATGACCCTCAAGTAGCTGCATACATTGCCGGGTATCACACAGATTAATTCTGATTCTTCCAGCTCCGTTTTGTAAACTCGGATTTGGAAAAGCCACCATTTCCTGTGGTGAAAAGGTAATTAAAGCTCCACTCCTTCAACCTTGCCATCTCTTGAAAGCTAAGGAGACAAAGAGCAGGGAGTGATACAAACTCTTAACTAAATTTGAGTTGCAGCAAACCCCTAAAAATTAAAGTAAATAAAACCCCACAGCTTTCATATATAATTACACAACCCAGACAGGTGGGCTGCTCCAAGGAAAAAAACATGAACTCATTTGTATTTATGGTTAGAAAGAATACAGCAAAACTTGCACTCCTCCAGACACTTAAAATGTATGTAAAATTTAAATGTAAAATTCATCCTAGGTCTTAGGAGATAGCGCCATAGCATCTTAAGCACACATGTACTTAGGAAACTTCAGATTTACTGAATTAAAATAGTTCTAAATTAATTCCCTCTACAGTGAAAACCCTGTGCTATATTTAATAGCAATCAGAGATTGAGAGATCTAAACCTAAAAATCAGAGATTTCATTATGGGAAGTGCTATATAGCAATACTGAAAAATTCAACCACCTTAATTGTATGAGCTATTACCTTAACTTACAAAGCATTTTGTATAATCTGTCTGTTCCTCTCTTGTATCTCCCAAAAGGCAGCTGTAAACATACAGAGCTGGAGCATTCACTTGAACAGTGTATTTTTCAGCTATGTATTTCTTTAGAAATGGTGTATTTTGTACTATTGTGAAGTGCATCCTTATAGAAACTCTGTAGTTTATTGATTCAATTGAATTGTGCAAGACTGAAATTCTAAACCGTGCTTTTTGCATTGATCCTTAAATCGTATCATTAAAATAGAACTCAGTGATGTTTTGAATACACCGATCCTGGTAATTTTATTGCTTGTGAAGTTTCATTGCGGCACCGCTGACTAACAGCACCTGAAGAAAAAAATAAAAATCTTCCTCTGAAACACAATTGTGTCCAAACCATTTGGAAGGTACAGAAACCAATTACAGTAAAATTCTGTGTTCTCAATCAGGATCCATGAAGAACGTTCCAGCACGGAGAGACGCTGGGTTATTTATTGTGGGAAGTTACTGAATGCTTAACTATGCAGATGAAATTCTCCTCATTCTTTTATACAAGGCAGCAAAATAAATAACAGCTCACAGTTCCCAAGGTAGACTTGTTAATCGGTCCGATATTGTTCTAATTCTCCTCGTCGCTAACTGAATTGGAGCATGTAACTGGATAAAATGTGTCTTTAGATGCCGTGTACTTATTCCGATTACTATTTGGTTGATTGATGACTTTCTGATTTCTTGAAACAATGCCAGCATAGTGGCCTCTTGGTAGCTGAGCACATGACTGCTGTTTGTTGTGCTTTGGGGGGACTGCAATGCGAGGTCTGGCTCAGTCATTTTTAAAATCAATACTTGCTCTCTGAGCACGGGATAATTTAGAGAACATAATTCAGAATTCTACCTTTCAGCATGTATCCTCCATCAAAGGAGGATTTTTGTCTAGAGTCAGCACAAAGGCTACATGACCCAAGAATGCACAGATAAGGTTAAAAAAGAGAGGGAAAGTACCTATTTTTTTTAAACTAAAGCATCACCAGCCACAGGTGTAGATAAATATGTCTTTTATGTAAGTGCACTTATAGAACATGTGTACTTCCATAAATATGAACTAGAACTAGACGCTTTGAATAAATTTAGGGTTTTGCTTACTCTGATGTGTTTTGGGTTTTTTCCTCCTGTTTTGACCATTTGTGTATTATCTCACTTTTAAAGCAAGGTCATACTTCCGTACAAAGAGTGAAATATCTGAAAATGTGACCTGCAAAGTCTCTGATCAGTTGGTGTTCAGTCTTCCTAATGCTGGATCTCTGAAAATGCTGAACACTGAATAATTTCCTCCACAGGTATCAGTGGTGTTCTGCTCTCAGCAGCAGTGATTTGAACCAAATCTGCTGCATTAAGTCAACACAGTTCTGCACATGTAAATGAAGACTAACAGATCCTGGTCAGACCTACTGTTCTCTGGGTATTTAATGAACTCCAGTGTTACGGATTTTGATCCTTTTGGATTAATTTTCACATCTTAACATTCTGGCTCAAGGTTGTATCTCCATTTCACCTTCCATATCCATTCCATCAACAAAAATCTCCAATTCTCCAGCTTCTTTGAACCTCAGTATTCTGAATCCTCTCTCTGCCACTGAAATATAAAGTTCTCTCTGCACTTTCTCTTCCTGCTTCCTCCATCTTCCTCTGAGCTGAGCACCCGCAGAGTTTCCTATTTCCCATGCAGCACCCCAGATACATTCCTACACCCACATCCTGCAAGATTTCTCTCTCTCCTCCCATATCAGAAAACTTTTACTCCTCTTATGTTTTGACAGAAGCTGCTGAAGTCAATAGAGCCTTGTTCATATTTAAAATGTGCTTAATTTGCTTTTGAATTCTGAATGTATTTTAACTCCTCAGTACAGAAAGGCTCAGGCACAATCCCTCTGCCCAGTTTCTCCCCAGCTTAGAGGACTGGGAGTCCCTCTATATGTTCTTATTTGCATTCTAATTTTGCTTCTATATCCTTCAAAAGGGGAATTTCCAGGTATATCTAAACAAAATTTACAGCTTCTCTTCACTGTGACAGCATCCTGAGCAAAGAAGGATCTGTCACAAAAAGCACAAAGCAGTCTAATTCCTAGCCAATGACAGTATTATGAGAAGTGGTACTCAAAATGTTTGGAGGTCTGGGGAAAAAAGGCTGATGTCTCACTTAAAGGTATTATTTTCAAACATCTCATCCTCATCCAGATTTCTTACAAGGAAAATATTTTTTTAATTCTTTGCAACACTATGTATCTACAGATGGCAGCAAATTAGCTTTAGCAAGTTGAGTTTTCTAATCATTCTCCTTTTTTGTTTGCCTCTTTTGATAGAAATCAAATGAAATATGACACAAAATAGTGGAGAATAGTGACAAAAACAGATAAATAATTTCAGTCATCTAAAGACTAATGAGAAACTTTAATTTTTCTTACTTCCTAATTTATTGTTCTCAGTCATTTGATGAGCCCTCAGGTATTCTGGTGTGGACCAAGCAAATAAAATCCACTCAGGATAGAAAAGTTTCAAACCCTGCATCCATTATAAATTTTTTATGAGGATTATTGGTGCTGTTTCATTCTACACACTTTGCTGGATGCCCATAACAGCAGCTGAAGCAGCAGAGCTCTGCAAAGCAGTTACCTTTTCAACTTTTTCCACAGCTTTCTCAAAAGGTCATCCTTTGGGGCTGAAATTTCTAGTGTCTGTAAATAAATTTTAAACAGGAGATTTAAGCCTTATTTCTTTTTTGGAATTAGGAGTTAAAATAGATTTCTTCTGGTTTTTAGGTAAATCCACAGAAAGGCATAAGATAAGCATCAAGGTAGATCATAAAAATTTGCATTTTCCAAATCATCGGACCCAAGGTTTGGTATTCTAGGGTAAACAGCTTCCCAGCCTTGGCTGATATTTTCTGCAACAAGACAGATGCTTAACCTGCAGATTCCCACCCATCCAAACCTCAGAATAAAACTGGTGAAATAGAAGAACAGAAGTACCTGACTAAACTCAGAGAAAAGAGTGTAAGGCGCCCATTTCCATGACTCTGAGGCTTTGTTCTCATTCACTCTGCAGCTCGGGTGCCCTTGGTATCGCCTCTCAGGTGAGGTTTGCTCTCTTCCACCACAGGAGAAAAGGTGAGTGTTGTGCACAGCTTGGCTTTTACAAGGTTTAGGAACTTTTATAAATGCCAGGCGGGGGTAAATCCCATGTTTTGTTACGAATGACCACCAGGATATCTATCTTTTAAAATCAAGGTTTTCTGTGCTTCATCTGACTTAGAGAAAAGAGATAGCAGCAAGGAAGCCTCCTACCTCATTGCTCATTAACACTTGTTTCTGTTGTGTTATGACACAAAAACTATGTTTCAATTGCAACAGCTTGAAAAAGTTACAGAAGGTTTTCCTGTGCTCAGTATGTACACTGATAAAAGAGCAAATAAAGCACAGGAAGGAGAAGTGGAGGATCAGGAAGAAGCCCAAGTTCACAGCTCCGGACCTGAGGACACCTGGGTGGTCATGGGACAGGAGCAGAGGCCGAGACATGTTCTGTGTCAGCCCCAGTGGGAAGGGAAGCAGGAGCTTGCACTGGAAAGCTCTGATAACGTTCCCGGCTTTAGCAGAAAGAAATAGGAAAAATATTTGCATGTAGATATACCACAACCATTACTGCACTTTTTCTCCAAGTATAATAAAAATAAAACAGAACAAAGGACAGTTTTTTCAGAAACAAACAGCAAGGATAATAATAATTTAACATGAAAGATTTTATCAATAGCAATTGATTATAGTTTTGTTTTATAGTAAGTTATTTCAAAAGGAAGAGTGGCTTTTGTCACTTTACTTGCCTTAGATTTTGGGTTCTTGCCCTTAATTTACAAGTACAAATCTAGATACCTTCACACCCAACTTCTCAGCAAAGGAAAAAATACTCAGACATGTACCTGCAACATAATTTTCTGTCTTCAAACTGCAAGCATGAATTATATGACAGAAAGATGGGGAAATTGCAGGGTTCTGACAAGAGTTTGTTTAGAATATATATGATTATGAACATGTCATTTTGAGTCGGAAATTATCTCATTTGTGAGAAATAACACCTCTGGCTTCACTGAACATAAAACAAAGGGTTTGCCGTTGGGGCTTCACCAAAAGACATCTTTAGGAAAAGCAGTATCTTTAATGGCAGACTTACTGCAAATACTGTAATATTTAATTTTAACATATTTTAAAAAACCTTCTCAATTAAAATACCTGTATCATAACTCTAGAATACATACACAACTATTTTTGCACTGTTTATGTTGGCAAATCAATAATTATGAGAACAAAGACTGTAAAACCTGGCATTTCTTCATTGTCCTTCACACTGTTTATTTTCTCCAACTTTAACCCATTCCATTCACTTCCTGCTGAGCTGCTCATTCAGCTTATTCAACGAGCCCAGACAGAACGTTTATTCATGCTTACTCAATGAGCCTGCGAGCAAACCTTCCTTTGCCAAACTGTCCGTATTTCCTCTCTCATGAGATCTCTCAATTTGCAGCTATATCCCACTATATTTTAGATGCCTAATTCTAAAATTTAAGGGACATCACCATGGGCTACCACCATTTTCCTGCACAGAGGTGTTCTCACACTCCTGTTGGTTGTACCCAGAAGGATCTGAGAGCAGAGTGTGTGCTGTGACTCTCCTGACAGTAGAGCTAATATTTTCCAAAATAACCACCAGTACTGAATATGTCAATCTGATTTTTTATCTTGAGCTAATGAAAGACCAGTTACTGTCAGGTTTCTTGGAATTAGGGACAGGACACTGAAGTTTTTGCTTTCAGAGTGTGCTTTTAAAGCTAGTTCTGGCAAATGCAAAGAGGGTCTCATAGCTGCCCAATGGCCTACAGCACATGAAAAACCAGCAGTGACATAGTCCAGCACTAATGCAGTCAGCTTGGTATTTTCTGTCACATTTTGGGAACACCAAAATCCCAATTAAACATAAAATACTGTAAAAAATTCCCAGCTGGAGATGTTTTGACAGAATGAACTCCCCTAGCATGTACAGGACATGGCTCTGTAAATCAGTCAGTGAGTGCTCACTGAGTCTGGCTACAAGTCACTGCACTCTGGTGTGAAAATAGGACTAGGCAGGATAAGTCTTAAGGAAGAGAAGAGCAGGCTGGTAATGTGTAAATGGATATTATTTCAAGAGTGTCTTTGGACTTGCTGTGCTCCAGATTTGGGTCTGGAACACAGACAGTCCTCAGGAGGGTATTGGTATCTGCACATCCATGAAATTGGAGAATCCAGTCCTAGCTTTTAAAAGAGCCAGTGATAATAAAGCCCTGACATCCTTGAGTTTATCTTCAAAGTCAAGAAACAGAAGAGGATGCATGTTTTGTTTATATGATTTTCCTTTAGTGCAAGAGATTAAACTGTACCAGTCTCTGGACCAAAATGCTTCTGAGCTTTGATTCTTATAAATTTAGTTTTGAGCCATGTGTCTTTGGACCTCTCTTAGGAGCAGATTCACAGTCTAAATACATGAGTTATTAATGAAAGGAATGCAGTGTTAGAATAATTCTATCACTTTTTCCTAGTCAGATGAAATACTGTTGTGTAATATGGGTTTCCCTGCTGAATTTCCTGATGAAATTCCTTCACAAAAATAAAATCTGCTGGAATTGTAATACTTTTATAAAAAGTCATGACCCCTTTAAGGAATTGATTTCTGTAACACTCTGTTTTTCATTAGAATTGTTTTCCTTTAAGTAATTTCATAATTCTCTGTTAATGAGCAAGTGAAGAGCATTTTGGACCAGATAGCATGTGATGTCTAAGGCAGCAATCACTTCCCTAGACCTCCTATCTCTGAAACCACCTGCTAATCATAGCAATTGCTAATTTGAGACCTTTTAGCCATTTCTGGTGTCAGTGACAACGCCACGTAGCCTGCAATGGCCATTTGGCCACCCTTCCCACCCACCTCAGCGACTGCCGCTGCTGCTGCCCATTTTGGGCTCTATTGTTCTCCTGCCTCTTCTGACCACAAGCAATTCCTCCTCTCCTAATCTCGGGGGAATCTCTGCCTTCACAATGGGGGCAGGGCCGTTTGCTTTGTGTGCAAGATAATCTTTTATAGAATTGTTCTCACACCCCCCCCCATCCTGTTCGTGTTCTTTCTGCCTCTGAAAGGCAGACAAACAGCAGTGGGGAGGTTTAAAAAGCCAATAGGAAGTGTTAACTATCTCTGGTTACTGCTATCCTTGTTGATATGCACTTAAAAATGCATATAGATATGACTAAATTGGGAAAAAATTGTCCTCATTATTATTGTAGCACTCTCTCTAATATTAAATCCAAAAGCGCCTTGAATATAGCTGCAATCTGCTAACAGATGAACAGTTCACTGGATTTGGATTTTATCAATACCTATGTGTAAAAACGAAACAGTGATGGAGCAACTGCTTCCCACAGTATTTCGGAAGAGAGGAAAAAAATCTAAGGTGATCAGATAAAGGAAGCAGAACTGACAGCCCCTGTGCTCAGCATGCTATCTCCCTGCCTATGGACGCTCCTCTGCCCCAGCCCACTCCGAATAGAAAACAAAATTTACTTCATCTCCCAGTCTGAATTGATGAAGTATGACTTTGTGGTAGGCTTTATGTTTAAGTCCTCCACTCTGAAGGATTTAAAGCTAGTCATTATATTACAAAGCAGGTTGCAGAGGGGGTTAAATTTTTTTTTAAAAAAAGGTAGACTGTACTGACAAATTGCTTTAACTAGGGAAAAAAAAAAAATCTGTAAATACTACTGTACCCTACACAACAGTGAATAAATGCATAGAAAGAAAGTGTCCTGTTTTCTGTGACATGGATATGAATTTTAGGTATTTCTTTCACCTTTCAAAATTGCTTTTCTGATTTATTTCCAGTCCTTTTCACGAGCAGAGTATAAAATTATCTGCAAAACCTGCATCACGCAGGCATTTCTTCTTGACAATATCCACCACTAACAGAGCAAAGAAAAGGCTCAGGAAAAATCTCAGCTCCGTCGTTACGCTCTGTCGTGCTGGACTCGCTCCTCCTCCTGCTGCTGCTGCTGCTGCTGCTGCCGCTCCCGGCCGCAGCCCGCGCCGAGGGCTCCCTCTAGTCCCTGCTGCCAGCACAGCAGGGGCCGGGATCGATA
>VXBT01009942.1:42771-95625 GCA_013400235.1 Oriolus oriolus | reverse complement strand
CCGCGCAGCCCCCGCAGGCCTCAGCTCGCTGCTCTGTGGAGCACAGGCGCTGCAAGGACTTCGGAGCAGCTCCTGACAAAAATGCTAAACACAGAGGATGTGAAACCCGAATCTGCCGTGTCTGCGTGTCCCCCGGGACTGAGGCTGCTGCCCCAGAAGGCGCTGGGCTGGCGCTCGGCAGCCAGGGCCGGACTCACTCAGGGCTTTGTTGTACTGCTGCCTTTCATTACTCTCTGCTTTAGCCAGGTGGTGAGGGCCACGCTCTGAAAAGCTCCCTGGGGTCCATGTTGTCTAATAAGTATGGATGTTGCCTGAGGCAGTTGGTGAGGTCCCTGTATCTAAGGCCCAACAAACTCAGCTTTATAATGATTGGCAGATTTGGGGTTGGAGCGTGGCTGCTGACATGACATCGTAATTCATTACACAGTGCTTTTTAACGTGTAAATTACCTGAGATATTACGAATATTTTGCTTTTAACCCTCATCTGCTTGTACCTAATTTTGTTCTACAGCTGTGTGGGCTGACATTGGTGAGGCTTTACTGATGCAGGACAAATGCAGGGGAAGCCCTAAGCTGCATGTTTTGTTAGTGTTTTTTCTGTAAAACACAGTGCAGTAAAAAATTTCAACAGTTTCAGTCAAGTTCAACAAAATGTTACAGCTATGACATGAATGTCAGACCTCAAACCTGGTATTTAATCACTTAGTTCAAAAGTAGCATTTTTGCAGTGCTTTCTATAAAGGAACAAACTGCAAGCACCTCACAGTCACAAAAAAAGCCTTTTCAGCACAATCATCAATCTATTCCCACACCTTTGTATGGCTTCCTCTGCCGATGTCTGTTCAGATATGGAGTTGCAGATATCGCTGTTTATATAAACATAGCTCTGCACACAGTCCAGGACCTACAGTGCTACCCCTTGCTCACTGCCACAACTTTCCCATGGAACTAGCAAGAAAGCAAAATTAAGTCTATCAAGTGTTAGCTGATGTAGAGTGACAGATATGATTCATTTAACACTGGGAAATCAGATGAGATATTTAGAATGAATACTTGACTTTTATTGAAGCATGGTATATTTTACGTAAATTAGCATCCCCAAGCCCATCCAAGCTTAGTCCTGGCTGAGTTACAAAGCTTGTCATTAAAACACAGCATCTGATTTTGAAAATAAGCTTTAAAATGGTGTTTACAATAATGACTTCAAAGGGTGCTGTCTGTGCTGTTGTGACCATAGCAGCCTCATGTTGACAAGTACGAAGTACAGATGGAAAAAGAAAGGTTGCAAGAATGTGTGGGGCAGGCTTCTGACCTCTCTCCTTAGCTGAGAGCTCCTGAGCCCTGGAGCCTCTGCCAGTAGCACTGGTCTGTAAGACCTGTGTTTTCAAAAATTATTACAAAATAGTTGATATTTATAACTTGTAGCTGCAGATAGATTTTTCAAGGCACCCAATATTAGCCAGCCTGGCAACCATTTAATTCAATGCTGAGTGCTTTGAAAAAATATATCCTGAGAGTGTTGACTGTCCTTGAGTTTCTCTGATGCCAACAGAACCTGGAAGGATTTATAATCCTGTAGGAGGTGGCTAGCAAACTGAAAGATTCTACTCACAAGGGCCTTGTTTCAGGCACTTCTAGAAATCTGCATCACAGCAAACATTTTTTGGCCACCCTCATGATGGTACAGTACCACTGCCAATTTATACAAACACTTTTATCTCAGGCTTCAGTAGGAAGCTTTTGGCCTGGATGTTACTAAGTTAGCTCTAAATTTTTCTCTTCCTGCATCATAAATGCCCTCATCCTCTGGTCATGTGCACTAGTCTCAGATTCATTTCCACCTCTTCTCAGTCCTTGTGAAAGCTAAAATGAATGCAAACTGTGTTCAGACTTTGTACAAAACCTAGCTGAAAACGACATGCACCAAGTAAAGCACCAACCGCTTCCTCCCCTAAAGCAGTGAACATCTTTGCTCCATAGTGAACATGCTTATAGGAAGATGCTTTTGGGATTGCTGCTGTTCATCACAAACTGACTGTTGCAAGAGTTCCAGTACTGGGCAGCCCTGGGAGCTCCAAGAATAATAATGCTCTTTAAGATCCAATTTTAATTTGGATGCAGTGAATCATCCACACATTCCAAGTATCTCAGGCATTTCAATGTAATGTGTCAATTAGATAAGTAAATAAAATAAGTAAGTGAAAGCTTGCCCTGAAACCCAGGTATGGTTTTTATGTATCTGGCACATTTGTTTTGTCTTTATTTTAGATTATACAGATTCTTTGTTTTGTCAATACTAAATATTTGACTGACTTAATTTCTTTCTTATTCATTGCACCTAAACTGATAGCACCACCAATTCATTTGGCCATGGTTTGAAAATAACACACAGCACCTCTTTTCACTGCACTTTACTCCATATCAAGGTAAAGTAGCTTTCCATAATCTTGCACAGGTTAATACAGACGATCTCCCTCTTGTCCACTTTGAGTGGAAAACCAGCTTTAAGGCTGCTTATGGCATGACAGGCCAGTTGCTACAGAAGCCTATTTCCCCTTCATCCCTGGCCCTTCAAGACAAGTCAAACCTTGCAAGACACTGAGCTCTCTCAGCTCAGACCACGCCAGGTGCTGCAGATGATCCAGAGCCAAAGGAAAGATTCCCAGCATCACGCGGGCAGGAGAGTGAGGGGGATTTTCCCTTGCCCACGGCTGAAATTCCAAGACAACCCATTTTTGTATGTGTTTTCTTGCACAGAAAATAAATTATTTTTTCGTTACCCAAAGCAGTGTTTTTCATTTTAACAAGCCACATTCTATATTGCTGTGAGGCTGAGGAAGACACCAGAGCTACAGCAGCTCCACACTGGTGGTGAGCAGCAGAGAGTTAATCAGTGCTGAACCAATATTTCAATATAATGTTAGTGGGCTTGGTGCTATTTTTAGCCCCTGTGCCAGCTGTATTCACTGCAGTTCCTGTGACTGTTTTTGACAGAAGATGAACAGTATCTCTAGTTACCTGGCCAAATTCTTATTCTGGCAGTTTCAGGCTCCCTGCTGAAGAAACGTGCACGATGTCTGTGGAATAACCGCGTTAGCGTTCCTCCTTGGGCAGCACGCGGCAATACCGCGCGCGCAGGTGATGCACCTTTCTCCCTCGGGTGCGTGCTGCCGAGGGTGGGGATTCCGCCAGACACATTCAGCCAGTGACACCAATCCAGGTGGGGATTGCCACGTCCTGCAGCATTCCTGTACTCCACAACCCCTGCTGACCTGGGATTTTGCTGCTGACACATTCCAAGGAATCCTGCCTGGTGCCCGCAACATAATCTGTGGCCTCCTTGGGAAAGCAATCCCATCTCCTCATGCACCAGTTCCACTGCTGGACACACTGCCAGCACTCAGGAAAGGACAACATATTCTTTCCAGCTCTTTGCCTTCGCTGAGTGCCCACTGCCTGAACAGGACACAGCAATTCTCTCCTGGGTTTATGAGGGCTTTTCTTTCACCACACACAGACCTGAGCCCTCAAAATTAAATATACCCCTGAAGTTTGAATTAACTGTTACATTAAAAGAGGAAACTTCCCATGTTTGTGGGGTTATAAGGAGACAAAGTAAATCTCCCATGGCATTTAAGATAAAATTTTGAGCCTGCACTCTTAGACATTGTTGTTTTAATAAGCTGTACTGCATTACAGTAGATTATAGATTCGGGCATATCCTTGGCTCCAATATAACCTCACTATCAAATGGTTTTAAACAAAAGGAACTTCAAATTTTGTTTTTAAATCAGATTATCCCCCAAAACAGAAAAAAAACTACCTGACTGTGGAGTGTTGCTATCTTTCCCTTGCTTTCACCATTTTCCTTTCATGACACAATACAGGCATACAACAGAAAATACTGTACATTCTCTCCCTCCTTCCCTTTTAGTGCTAGAACCACTTCTTTTATCTGAAAGATCAGCCACCTAAGGCTCTTTTTCTGCACATAAGTATGTGTGTTTTTTTCTCTGTACTTTGAATGATACCAGTGAATGCTGTGTTCACAGGTACGCTAAGTTTAAAGATACATATTTGAAGGTAAAATACTCTTTAAATCTGTCAGGCATCTAAAAAAAGGAGAGGATTTAATTGTATTTTAACTGCAGAGGCATTTCATATGCCTTAACTGTTGCAATAAAGAGGAAAACTTTCATTATCAGGTTCCAGGATTCAGCTGTGCATCTTTCCTTAACGCTAATAGGAGACTCTGCTGTTTCTGCCCACCTAACACTGAAAAATTACTCAATAAAAATTACTTGTCTGGTGCAATTACACCCTCATCTTTTAATTAGCATTCTCTCTGGTAGTTAGGGTGGCCTTTAGAAGCCCAGCAAAGAGATACTTCTTGGCTGAACAAAGTCATCTTCTTACCAAGTAGATTGGTTTAGCTTCAGCCTTTCAATGAGCACAGGATCCCTAAAGCATTTCATCCTCATTACTGAGTCACAATGCTGCTGCTGAAGTGTGAATGTGGATGCTTTGGTCTTCTGGGAAGGGAGAGCTTAATACTGAATAAACAACTATCTGGGGAGAGAGAAAAGAGACTGAAAGGAGCTTCTGGGGCAGAAGAGGACTAAAGCCAAATATTTTTATTGGTGTAATTTTTCTTTTAAAATGAAATGAGACACTTAAGTGTTTTCTTTGATTTGTATTTGGCTGACTGAATTATTGTCAGAGAGAGGGAAATGCCTGCAATGCAATCCTGAGTGGTGAAGCACACAGCAGATATATAAAAAAAGTACCAGAATCCTCAAAAAGCATAATGAGCAAAGAGCAGTGCTTGCATATATAGATCCCTCTCTGACATTAAGTTTGAATCATCTAACAAAACAGAACCACAATTCTATTTACACTGTATTTTTTTTCCTCATGCTTTCAAAAATTTCAGGCTGAGCAAAACTTTTCTTTCATTTCCTGGAATTTTGAACAAAAAGTACTTTGGAAAAAAAGAAGTCTGTCCTAAGCAGCAGGGACAGTGTGATGGCACCTGGGGAGCTGGGCGAAGGCAGCACCTCAGGGCAGGAGCCCAGGGACCAGCCCCTGGGGCTGCCCCAGGGCAAGGGCAAGGACTTGTCCTCCTCAGTTCCCAGGTGAGTGACTCGCCCTGTTTACACAGGACCTTTTGAGGTGAAGTTTCCATGATCTCATCTTTCAAAACCTTCTTCTGTCATATAAATAATCATACATGAAACCAGGCAGAGGAATTCCTGTCCCCTCAACCCAAATGAAGCTCCTACTTATTGAGCTCCAAAAATTATTTTCTCCCCTCTTCTGGCCAGACATACTTTTACAAAGCAGTGTGCAGGACTGCCATCAGTGTTTTGAAACACATGGGAGCACTTCCATCCTTTACAATCTTTTTATTGTTGAGGAAAAGTATTTATGAGCTGAAGGAGACATAGTATAATCTCCGTTTACAATGCAGTTAGGAACAATTATAAAATGTTCCATCAATTAAAGACGGGTTGTTTTTTGTTTTATTTCCCACAATTTTTTAATTAAAAGCAAATAGAGTGGCAAAAAACCAGAATATTTCAATAAATCTTGATGTAATGAGGAACTTTAAAAGGTCTTTGCTAGAAGATTTTTCTGATTTTTCAATTTTAACCAAAGAAATATCTCCAAAATCAGATTAACCAGACCAGATTAACCAGATTTTACCACCTATTGTGCCCTTCCAGACCTGAAATCTGCCCCACAGGGCCTTGCTCTGAGTGAAAATATCTTCCACCACCTGCCAAAGCTGGTTGATGCTGGAAGAGTAAGGTGCTGGATCAGCCCAACAGAGGGCAAAGGGAGACATCCACGCGGAGCTGGTTGCAAGTGGCAGGGCTGGTGAGAGCCCAGCCAGGGCTGCTGCCAGGGACAGGCCCCTGGCACACACAGTGTGCCCACCACGGCCTGGCAAGGCAGGGACAGAGCAGGACTGAGCAGGAAGAGTGCAAATAGAAACCTTTGAGGATGCTCACATAGTTTAATTACTCATGTTGGCTCCTGTGTTCTGTGTGGGTTTTTTGTTGGTTTTTTTTGATTACCTGCTTTTTTTTTTTTAGTTCTGTAAACTCAAAGTCTTGAGATGGGCCAAGCTGCCCATCAGGTACACTGCCCATCAAGGGACACTTGACATGAGAAGTCAGAAGCTGTGGCAGTAGCATAGGGGCCACTTCTTGGGTAATCAGCAGATTGCAGCTTTGGCAGTGGTGCCTCTTAGTCTCCCCGTGCCTGGGAGCATGTCCAGCTTGTGCAGGCCAAGATGAGCTCTGCAGAGCTCGCACTATTTTTACAGGCTGTATGGGTTATAATAAGCGTGTGCATGTGGAATAAACATATTTTTGCTGCTTTTCATTTTATCTTTGGTCTGTATCAGAAGCCTGAGAGCAGGAGGACCAAAAGATTAAAATAGAATATTCTGGAATCACATTGAGATGGAATGAAGAATCTGGGAATTATCAGCCAAGACCTATTCCTGGAAATTCAGTATGCCATCTCACCTCTCAAGCATGCTCAGATGAGATTCCTGTGATGAAAAAAACAGAGCATCCTGATGCTACAAGAGACTCACTCACAGCACCAATGCATTGTGGCCTTGACTCTGCATAACCATATTAACAAACTGGGTTATTTTACAAATTACACTGCATTCCTGCAGAGTGAAATAGAATGGCAGGAAAGCTCAAAATTCAAAGTACATACATTGAAATGCATGATGCTTTGTTCAATTGGAGGTAGGTAATTTCACAGATTTTAGCTTTCCTTTTGTTGTATGTTTCTCTCAAAATCAGTATCTGGGAAACTGTGCATTAACAAGCATCTGTACAGTGGGAGGATGACCACACAGTGATTTCAAAATCATGCTCTCATTACTGATAAAAATATAGTTTGTTATCCCAAGAAGGGATGTAACACCTCTGTAATTAGGGACTGCTCTGGCCTCGGGGGAATCCTAATAAAGCAAATTTCATACATTGATGTGCTTCCCATTGCTTCATTTCTTTGTTCTATCACCCTGTTGTTAATAACACCCTGCAGCAAAAAATGTTCATGAAGCCAAGAGCTGTCCAGATAAGAGAAAAGGTCATGATCCCCCTAGTGCGTGTTCATCAGTGAATGGACACCAATCTGAAAATAAGAGGATGCCTGTCAATATGGAATGGAAGGCAGCAGCATAACATCAAATTAAAGCCAACGAATGCTCATACAGTTGTACTGGGCTCCAACCTTAACCAAAAATCAATAGTCAACAAAGTATTACAATATGAAGTGACTGAATCACTGGGGAAGGAGGTAGCAGAGGGAGGAAGTGCACGAAAGCTTTGCAAACATTATTGTACTTATATACACATACGCACACAGATGATGAAGATGATGATGCTCTGTTGCCTCTAAATTTCAGCAGGAAGTGGAGCCTCAGTTACCGGGGCAGGAAACACAGCACAAGATTCTAGTCATGCCAGTATTGTCAATGGGGGATGCAGCAGGTACACCTCATGCAAGGTCCCGAAACCAGTGAAATGTGTTACACACAGCTTTTGTGTTTGATCACAGCCCCAAATACTACAGGTTACTGCTGAATATTATTAATGTCTATTTTATGGCAATTTCTTTGAATAATCACAGTAGCAGTAAAAATTTCACAGGGCAAGCAATGTCAGGTGGCATTACAGGAAACAGGGATTTTTGCCAAGGAATGGCTGCAATAAAAATATTGGTTTGCCTTTGACTTTTTTTGGTAAGTTGTGTTTGTGAGGAAAACTGCTGTGAAACTACTTACGTATAAGGCATCACCCATATTTCAAAGAGTTTGCCTTAAAACCTACTCCATTTATCAATAAAGTTGTGAACTACAGTCAAATTGGAAATTTCTATCCCCAAATGTAACTTTTGGCTAAGCAATTCTGTGCTTTCATTTTAGGCCAGTGATCGCTTATTCCAAAGCCACTCACAAGCAGTTAGGCAACATTTAAAATCTTCAGTGGAATTTGATTCAGCCTCCAGAGACAATGGGGACCACTCCATCCCTACCTACAGGCAAAACTCAAATTAAGAATTGTTTATTTTTCCCTATCATTTTCAAACAAGGAGAATTCCAAGAAACAAAATGGCTAGAGAAATTCAGAACATATAACTATCCATACAGCAGACTTGTCTAACCACTCTTTTTTCCCTGAGCAGCTGAGAAGGAAGAGTGAACCAGGGAATTTCCTACTTGTACATTATTTTGTGGTGAAACAAATCATCTCAGCAGTGAGATGGCCCCTCTGGTTTGGAGCTCCTTGTTTTGCCCCACTAAATGTACAAGATTAATTTTGCTGCCTGAAGGCCACCCTGCACATAATTAGGCCTGATGCTAGAAAATGACCTCAATTTTATCCATCAGTTCTGCACCCAGAGTAAGTACAGGAGCACTTCATAGCCCTTAGACATCTGATGACCAGATTAAACATGCAAATCAGATAGCTGGACATCTAAGCATGATTAAATTAATCATCCCTAACTTGAATCTATAAACCTGCACAAATAATTAATTTTAAAGTTTGTCGTTATTTCTAAAGATAAAATGCGTCAACAAATGCAGAGAATGCTTCTGGGCTCTTATAAATTCCCAGAAAGCATGTTTGTAGTTTATCAAAGAAACAGAGCAACTTGAGATTTCTCTGAGTTTCTCAGGATGAGTTGCTGAAAAAAACCCTTATGAAGGCATTAATTGGGATAGGGTCCAGTTGTTCTAGGCACTGTACAAACCACGCAATGATCACCTAGAGATTTGGAACTAAAAAGAAAGACCTAGGTAAATAAATGACAGGGAAAGGGGAAATTGCAAAGGAGACATCCCCAAAAGGGAAGACTGATTGCAAAGAAGTTCAGACCCACTGAATTTTGTTATTACAGTTGTTTCTTGCCCTTCCCTTCAAAAAATACCTTATATTATGTATTTTATCAAGGCAACAATTAATAGTTCATGAGTTTACTTATTTGCTTAATGGCAAAGTGCAATAAAGAAAATAGAAGTCAGTCTTATTTCCAGAAGAGCTTGGATATGAACTTTGTTATCTGGGCCTCCACATTTGCTCGGTGCATTACACAAGAACTATGTTGTAGCCTCTTCTTATTACTCAAGCCATAAATTTACAAGACAATTATGGTCTGCAACCTACAATGCAGTGTCAGTTCCAGTAACCCAGGGACCCTCATCAACCAATTTTTATTTGGTTTGTTTCTTCTGGGAACCTTGGGCTCCTCATTTTCAGGGAGAACCCTACCTGGACCATATGGTGTCTGAACAGCTGCATCATAAGCAAATCTTCAGGTTTATTACCCTGTTAATTAGGGTCACTGCCCACTAATAATTTACCCAATAATAGGATATTTTTTTAATCAGCCAGTCATTGCATTTATTATTTCCTTTGGCTGAAACTGTAATAAACACTATGAAATACTTTAATTTATGATACTTCTACCCATCATAAAAGCATTTAACCTGGCCTTAAATTTTCTTTAATGGTAGCTTTCATTTCTATCATTTTAGATCTTTTAAGGCTGTAATACATGTTCTGGTATGTGGACTTCACTGTAGTTTAGTGTATTAGCCTTTCTAGCCAAATTCACTGCTGAATAAGTGCTCGTTTCATTCTCTGGCTAAGGAGGCCTATAGCAGAGAACTGTCCTGTTCCTAGGCATTATTACTGCTCTGTGTTACTGTACCAAGGCAGACTACACATTGCCTGCAGAGGATGATGCAGACCAGACAGACCATTCCGAAATCCTGCAGGTCACTAGTCCAGAAAAGAGAGCAGGATTGCAGCCGTGGGAACTATTCAGAAACCTGGCTCCACTCTGGTGCCTGGTCACCTGGAGATGGCAGCAGCATTTGTGGGGCTGATTACAGGGCATATGATCCTCAACAACCTCTAGGAAAGGTCTTGAAATCCTCTCAATTGAGAGCTTCAGGAAACTCTGCCCTGAATGAAACAGGTGAGCTCAATGCTGATGTTTTTGCTATTTTCATGCTGCTGTTAGAGGAAAGGTCTGTATAAACCTAGTGAAGATGATTAGGGAAAGGAGAGGAGGAGGAGCTGAAGTATTGTGCCACTTTAATGAAAGGTGCTGCAGAAAATGCTTAGAAGTGAGAAGAGGTGGGCACTTCTCAAAAGAACCAAGCCTCTAAAAGTGGACACACATTGGAGAAATGAATGCCAGGACTAACTAAAGGTTTCTTGGAGTGTAACAACTAAGCAATGGTGTATGCAGAATGCTGTGCCAGCAGCTCCTCCTGGCAAGCAGAGATAGGCAGAAAACCAGAGTAATTCTCCTTTCAGGAGGGAGGAGTATTAACCACGAAGATGTTTTTCCACACCAGTGGGACTGAGTGCATTAGGATTAGGAGCAGAGATGGGCAAAGCAAATCCTGAGGTAAGGAGCTTGTCAGCATGATACTGATGTCACAAGTCATGCTGATGCCCAGGTAGTAATAGCACTATTTTTTTGTAGCTGTTATTTGTATCAAAGTAGCTGAGATTAGGATCTTTTTGTGTTAAGCCTTTAAGCAAGGGAAAGTCTAACCCCCAAAGAGAATGCAGTCATCAATAATAAGACAAGCAAAACCTGGGAACAAGGCACCATTATTATTCCCATTTTATAGCTGGAGAACTGCAACACTAAGATTAAATGATTTGTCACAAGCAAAACAACACAAATCAAAACTTTGGCACAGTTGTGACATGGAGCCACATCTTCTGAATCTACAGTTTCTGCATTAGCCACCAGACCAGCCTTCCTCCCTATACAAATGGTAACAGGAGGTAAATAACATACCACTAGCAACATACCTAAAAATCTCAAACCACTTAATGTACTAACTGAGCCTAACAATGATTTTAGAAGGACACTAAGTATCCTATTAAGTGATCTAAACAGGCAGGCTTTGCCTCCCCTTGTTCCATTATTGCATATCATAACAAGAATTCCAAATCGTCATCCTGGCATTGAAAGTATCATCCTAATTTACACTCAGGATGTAGGGGAGAATAGAAAGTGAGATTTATAAATGAATGTCTGTAACAATATTAAGTACACTGTCACTGAGTCAGAAGGCTGATTGTGAAGTAGAGCCCCAATGCACACCTTGACTCAGATTCCTGCTGGCAACAGAGGAATCCTGAAAACGATTGCCTAAAACAACTGCCCCAGCAGGAAAAGAATGGCAGAGCACAGGGGCCCTTCAGAGCTGAGGTCTTGTAGCCCTTGATACCCCTCAGCAAGCAGTGCCTGCAGTGGCCACAGCAGCGGGGAGAGCTGCAAGGCTGGGCATCACAAGGGGCTGTAACTCAGCTGTCCAAGGCAGGTGCTGGGATTGCACAGCAACGAGATCTTTGTTCCTTAGGCTAGGGTAGGTTTCTTGTTATAACTGAAACTGCAGCTGAATTTATGGATTTATTTGTATGAGTGATACAGGGTTAATGTCCTGTGTGAGGAATAGTAATATTTCCTTTATTAGAACAGTCTCTCAATATAGAGTTATATCTGTGGGGTTAACAGCAGGCTCTGGAAGAGCACAGTGAACCATGGGGGAAGTTTCAACAGCAGCTCAGCTCCAGATGCCCATGTGGTGGCCTGATGAGCTACAGCAGCAAGACTTTCCATGGGCTGACACTGCTGGAGTCTGTGAAATGAGAGCTGCAGAAATATTGTTATTCAGCAGCTGGGTTGCCGAGTACCACAAGGGTGGCACCAGTGAAGTGAAGTACCTTGGGAATAATGGAAACTGCTATGAATTAAAGTTCCTTCTGCACATATAAGAGAAACACATGTCCAAAGGGTCCATGGATACGTGCTTAACAGGCCAACAATGCTGAGCACAAGAAAACAGTTAAATAAAACTCAAAAAATGGAATAGAAAGTTCTAAAATTACACTAGATATTCCACAATTCTAAGAAAAACCTTAATTGCCATAATATTAAAGAAGCAGCTGAGGATACTCTCCAACAAAACTAGTATTTATATTTCTGCCCAAAAGACAAAAATTGAATGTTTGTTCAAACAGATTGTCATTTCTGGAGATGCTAAATAGGAAACTATACCAAATGTACAAGCTTTTAAAATACTAATTCTGTTTGACAAGTACTCCAGTGAGTGACGCACAGCCATAATTACCCAAATACACGCTCCGTGAAGAGCTATGGCGCTGCCTCCCTGTGTGTGTTACTCAGACCTAGGCTGTCACCATCTGTGCACTGCGAAGACAGCAAGAACTCATTTCATAATTAGCGTTGGTGGGAAGCGCTGTACCACACCAGCACAGTGTTCTACATAACTACAACGTGGCTCAATAACAAGCTTAGCATGTTTAAGCATAATTGGTTGGAGAAATCAATCCTCTTCTGTGGTGTAATTGTTGTGCATGCAAGTGAGAAATAGGACCGAGGCCGAGAGCTCTGCTAGGTGGCTCCTTTGGCCGCAGGTCCATCTTTCAGCGCAACGGCTGAGGAATGTGCTCAGAAATCAGGTAAGGAGGGGAAGGCACGATGTTTCTTCACCTATTTCTGGGCAGATCACAAAGAGTAATTGCAGGGAAAGGCGGTTTCTCCCATCATGCCTTGTGCTCTATTGAGTTCACTCAAGATGTAATTGGAAAACAAATACAGCGACACCATCATCAGGACAGAACAAGTGCTTGTCTTGGGTACAAGCTGTTGTATAATGTGATAGGTCTGATTTCCACTGACACTCTTTATTCTTATCTAATAAAATACCTCGCCACAGCCTTTGTAACCCGGTAGTAACAATTAAACCTCATACATATATATTGGTGCTCTGTACACATTCAGAAGGATATTTTAATAACTATCAAACATTAAGAATTGGCCTATGTCCAGAAAATAAAAAACTAGTTAATCACCAAATTATTTTGTAAATATAATATTCTCCCCCCTCATACAATTATGCAGCACATAAGGAAGTTGTGAGTAGCAGCTAATTAAAGTGTGTCTCAGTAAAAAGAAATGTTTTTGCTAAAAATAGTGCATCACAGAGTTATGCTGGTTTTTAACCTTTCTATTTATACACAGTTCCAATGCACTCAGTGTAGTATCCAACTGACTCACAAGATAAAAGATGCATCAATACATTTACTATGAAGTCCATAATATATACAAGGAAAATAACGAAAAAGCAATTACCAGTGAGAAATACCATACTTGTTAAAAATACCATTCAAAGCTTAAAAAGCTAAATTTGA
The DNA here is from genome assembly GCA_013400235.1 of Oriolus oriolus. NCBI lineage: Eukaryota > Metazoa > Chordata > Aves > Passeriformes > Corvidae > Oriolus > Oriolus oriolus. Next base: position 82,344 of record VXBT01009942.1, on the reverse strand, counting down.
TGAGATTGCACATTTGATATGACTCATTTGTTTGATGTTTTAGTCTTAACAGGTACATAGCTGAACCCGAAAGAATAATTTCAAAATAAATGTGTAGCTATTAGCTGCTGGACATCACAAAAGTCATACCAGAATAGCATTGCAAAGTCAAACAAACTAAAATATTTGGACAGACACAGTGGCACTGCCAGTGACTGCAGCCAAACAGCTTTTATCTGCCTGGGGTAGACTAAGATTTTAGACTTGAAAGCATCTCTTGGCTGCCTCAAATACATGTAATGTTTTTTAAGAGTGCAAGTCTGTAGGCACAATGTGTAACACGCGTCTGCACAGGAATCCATTGCAGTGAGTATTATTCATTGCCACCTATCCAATATGACAGTGCTGTTAATTTATGTCACGCCCACAGGCTAACAGGAGACCACAGAGGTGCTTCATGTAGATGCATTTAAAACTACACAGTGGCTTTAAGTGAATAAACCATATTCTATCTATATCCTGCTAGCAATGCACCTCCTTTACAAGTATTCCTGTCACAAAGGCTCCCCCTTCCACACCTCCACCCCTCTGCTGATAAGTACAAATATTAATATTTACTACACAGAATGCAAACATACAGAACTTGTGAAGAAGCGTTTAGCCCTGCATACACTACCACAATTATTTAGTTATCTTCTCCTCTTTGCTTCCTGTCTGCTAAGTGTGATGCTTTTTTTCTGCCTAATATCCGGTGAAGGTGCCAATTACCCTGCTGCTTATCAGCTGAAAACTATGCTTTGTGCAAAGGGAGCATCAATTATTTGTGAGCAGAGAGCAAAGCACGTTTGAATCATAATTATAGGATGCCGGGGCTTCCAGCAAATAGAACATATCAAAAGGTAACATAAATCTAATAAAGTGTAGGTCATAAGGGATCATCTCAGAAGTCCACACTTCAGTCTTTAATTGTTAAAATTATGTTAGTTTTGCAGAAGGCAAGTCTGTGAGTGTACAGGGGTTTGCTATAGCTTAATAATAGGAAAAACCCACAGCAGAAAATAAATTTTCTTCAAGCAACATTGTCTTTAAGACACATCATTTCTTCCACTCAATTCATTCGAATCGTTAGGCTTTCTACTTTGGTGCTGTTGTTTATGCTTTGATTCTACACTGATAACCATTTTGCAGCAAAACCTCTGTGGTCTCAGCCAGACATAAACATGCTGCAAACCTGTAATCCCCTGCAGATTGCAGAGAGAGGCTGTAAATGATTTTGTGAGGACACCAGTCTCTTTATTTGGTATCAACATTGCCTTTACAAGCTTCCCCCACACACACTTTCAATTTCAGGCAAGCTTTTGTACATGGGGGGATATGGGACAGAAAGATTAGGTTATTCCTTGAACTACCTCTGTAAGGTCAACTCTTTATATGCTTTTGAAACCCAATTTGAAGGGCTTGTCCCTACTTTTTCCTCAAGGATTGTGATTCACAAGGGTTACTACAAGCGACCATTATCTTATCGTAACACCTGCTGCAAGTGGTGGGACTGCAGGGCAGCTCCTGCAAACCAGCTTCTTTTCTATTACAAAACTGCTTACCTGCTGACTGACACAGTCTCATTCAAATGATGTACAAGTGTGTCCCAGCCATTTACAGGATTATTGTGCTCTCCTTTCACGAGGCTACTGCCCACCCCCACCCCGACTCAGGTCAGAAATCCAGAGATGGTTCTTCTGGGGGAGACCTGACTCACAGTTGTGGAATGTAGAGAATAAATATCACAGTAGTTTTAGGCATGAGAGTCTTATTTTGGATTATTACTCTGTTACTAGGAGAACGGCAATGCTGCTTAGAGACCTGTTGAAACTTGCTAAACTATCCAGCATAGAATGTTACTTTCAGGTCACCGAGTCTTAGGCAAAAAGCTCCCTGAGCGTTAAAAAATTCCTACTTCCTAATACCTGCCCAGAGTATGACGTTGGTACTATAAGAGAAAAAAATAGTGGTGTGACAGACTCAAAGGACTCATGTGAAACACTAGAGTGCTAACAAAATGCATGTGCACACGGATATAAAGGTGCACCTGTAGTGATGGTCATCCCCTGGCAACAGCTGCCACTCAGTGCCACTCACTCAGAGGTGTGGGAGAGGCTTGAAAAACCCAGGGCAGCAGCTGTGACACAAAAGCCTGATGGAGCCAGAAGCAGAATGAGGCAGCTGAGGAATGGCACATTTTCCTGCCTTGTCTCTGCACATCTCAGAGCAGCCTACAATATTCTGTGATCAATTATTATACCTGCAGGTCTGCTTAGGGATCTAGAGAAATTCAATATTGTCAGCTGCAGCATTCTTCCCAGCAATCGCAGACCTCTGGCTTCCAGAAAATCCACCCCACACACCAGTTTGTAACACTGTGCCCCTCGCAGCTAAGAGCATGCAGGCACTCTTTGTGCTAGGAGAAAATTCTGGTGCTAATGCCCATTAATCACCAGCGTTCTTCAAAGGAACTGATGGATCAGTCTCTTTCCTGTATTAATCATTTCCGTGAGTGGCCACCACTTTCCATTTCCAGCAGTTATGAGAGGGGCACCTGCTTCCCTGTCAGAGCACAGCCATCTCCCATCATCTGCCCGATGTAGTCAATTATTCCTCTACTCTGGCACAGCACTTGGAGTACAGCCATCACCATTACTGCCATGCCTTCACCCCTACTCCTCAATGGCGCCTTTGGAGGAATTTACCAGAATGTGGAATCAGCTCCTGCTGAGGTTCTCAAATTACATCTTGGAACTTAAAAAAATGGCCCCTGAAGTCAAAGCACAACCTGCACCATAAATGTGTTGCTCTAGCCCCCTGTACCTGCCCCTCACAGCATATGACCCTCATGTGGCCCCAGACACCCTTAGTCTCTCATTTGGGAGGGATTTGAGGGGCTTGGGCAGAGCCAGGCTGACAAGCTCACAGGATGGGCTGTTATTCCCTAGAAGTGAGGATCTATAGAGCTACAGACTCTTTCTGCTACCAAGTGGATAAAAGATGAGAGCGATTGTGTTTCTCTGAGCCACAAATCTCCCTTTGATATCCTTGGAGGATAGCTCAGTTCCTTGGGTTGCAGCTTGCCTGGGACAGGAGACTGCAAAACAATAGCCTGTGTCACAGGGCAACCCAGTTGTAGGACAAGATATCGAAGTCAAGGCACCTAGAGCGATACTGAAGTCACTTTTGAGCAGCACACAAATAGTCCGTGGACAACTGATTGCTTTCTCCTGGCATTTACAGAGCTTGATCCAGGACCAGCAGCTATTGTTGCTGCAAGCAGGGATAGCCAAGAAATCTAGCTAATATATATAATAAAAATAGAAGTTAATATCCACAGTGAAAAACCACAATCTTATCAGAGAAACAATTCTTCAGCTTACACAGCCTTATTCAATTCACAATTTCTGGGAAAGGATGGAAGATTAGACAGACCTTGCCGTGACCGTGAAAGTCAGCAAATCTGAGTAAAAGAGGGACTTTATAGATACAGGGCATCATGACCATTAAATCCAAGCAGATGTAGACACTAACACAGCTGGACAGCCTGGGAGAGGCTGGTACCTGGTAGGTGCCACCTGACCCATCCTAAAAACCCTTGTAAACAGGGCATCGAACTTTGGACAGCCTCTGATCACGGAGTGCACGTTCTGTTGCACATCCCAGTCGTGTCCCATTGGCTCCAGTCTGATACTCTTCTTGCTAAAGCTCCACCCAGCTCTACCTTCAACTAGAAAGCAGGGACCTGCTCAGGCCCCTTTCCATTGCTGAAGGCTGAAACGTGGTTGGCTTGGGGACTCTAGGGAAGTGTGGAAGGTCTGAAAGCAACCAAGGTGATGTGTCAGAGCAAGCACTATGTGACTCTCCCTGGATGCAGAGAGGAAAAATCTCTCCCCTTTGTAGGGACAGCATCAAAGGGAAAAGAAAAGAAAGAACCTTTGCACAGAACTGACCCAGGTCACATAAATTAGACATTTACTCAGACTTGATCTCTGCAGGAGCCCATCTCTTCCTCTATACAAATCTTGCGAGACTGGTGTCATACCTTGGGCATTTAAGACAGGTCCCTGTGAGGGCTTATATGAAAATCCGAGTGATTTTTCCTTAGTACATGACCCAAATCCTGGGGCTGCAAGAGACCTTGTTGTCCTGTCAAGGGAGAGGAGAAGGTTGAGCCCTCCCTACCTGCTGAAGACATCACAGGGGGCAAAAGACACTATTTATCCAGTTTTCCCTCTGCAGCATTTACACTGGAGTAAGTCTGGTGTTTCTGAAGAGGGAAGTGCCGCCATTTGCTCCCCTCTGCCCAGAGGTTTATTTTTCAGGAGAGACTCAGAGGCACTACTATCAGCTGGCAGGGCACATCAGTAATTCTTGCTTCCAGCTGGCATTTTTGAATTCACACACTGTGGTTTCTGGAGTTTATAGGAAATTTAAGATCCCAGATATTCTGCACATGCAAGATGACCAAGAAGGAAAAACCTCAACTGAAACCACAATGTGTCAACTTCAGTTAGCAGAAGAGCAAAGGAAATTGCAACATGCATTATCAGTGCTGAAATTAAACCTTGGGCATAATTAATCTAAAGAGATGTATCAAGATGTGTAGATAGGTTTTTATTTCTTCTGTTATGATTTCTCCATCACAAGCATTGTGTATGGCTTTTCAAAAGTATAAAGGCTGACCACATCATAAATGGAGATTCTGGTCCGCTTACACTGTCCAGCCCTTCTGTTATATCTGTTTACTCTCTTATGAGTTGGCATTTAAATAGAGCAGTTTTAAAAACAAAACTGTAACAACTATGGATGCTTCAAAATCCAGTTTACAACTGTCTCATTACTGCTGGTGCAGGTGCTTAATGTAGTGATCCATAGTGCTAACATTTACATCTCAATTATAAAATGTTTTAACCAGGCTAAATGTGCTAAGATTTGCTTATGTTTAGGGACTCAAAAGTAGATCAAGATAACATGTCTGGGTTGAGAAAAGTTATTTCCCTCAGGTATTGTTCTGTCTTTCTCGTGGATCCTGATGACCCTAAGCTAATCACTACTTATAGTAAGTGCAATATATTTGCCTAACCATTAAAAATAGGAACTTCAAATTTATAGAGTTTGCAGACAGTCCCTGGAGTGTTCCAGAACACCTAAGGATGAATGCCAAAGAAGAATTTTTTATCTCTCCTTTTCCCCTTCTTCCACTCTGAAACAATCATCAATTACCCTTATCCACTAGCACCATCTCATCTAAGTTCATTTTCAAGATGAAGTTTCCTCGTTGGATGGTGGCTGTCCAATCCTCTTTCTGTCCATCATGGACTGCTTTAGCGCTGTCCCCAGATTGACAGCCTGAGAGCGAATCAATAATAATTATCAGACTGCAACCACAGCGAGCTGTGTAATTCTGTGATGGGATAGCACTGAACAAACAGCCCCACATCTACTGCCTCAGCTTTAAATATGTGCCTGTCCATTTAACTACTCTGATCATGTGGTTAGTAGTAAGCTCTTGGCTTTTTTTCCATCCCAAACATAAAACCTTTAAAAATTGCCTGCTGCTCTAATGCAACCAGGCCATGCCCTGCCTTTTGCTATCTAAAAGCACTGGCCAGCAGATGTTAAGTAAGACCATGAAAAAGAACAACACGTAACTGAAAAGGAGGACTAGGCCAGTTTTCCTGGATGCAAGCAGTGCATCACAAGAGAAGAGAGAGGCATTTTGCACACAGCAAATGACAAATGTCCGAGGGTCTTTCCACATGGCAATAATGTTCCTGGCTCAGCCAGGATGCTGTAGGTGCCTTAGCCTCACTGCGTGTACATACACACAGCAGATGCTGCTCGACTGCCCTGCCAAAGAAGCAGCTGGGCTAATGGGGAAAGAGGTTCATATTTTCCTAGGGAAAAAATCCTGGGTTATCTACAAGGTAAAGGGAGGCATGTTCACTCTCTGCCATATACTCTCAGAAAAAAGAAATGAGTACACAGAGGTAAATTGGCACTGAAATAGTTTCCAGGTCAGTTTTGAATCTTAAGAGCAAAACTAATGTTCTGGAAGGTACATACTTCAAGGTATGAAATTCAGAGAAGACACAATGTGAAAAAAACACTGGTTTTAAATGAATAATTTTCACATGATCTGGAGGTTTAACAGAAGTATAAAGCAGCACAAAGTAGCACAAGAAGCAACAACAGCTTTTACATCATCATGTGCAGTAGAGATTGGTGAAGCCCAGAAACTGAAGACAGAAGAATGAAAAGGGTACAGTAAATAAATAAGAGGCACCATCATTTACCCAACTGTAAGAAATGTGAAATTAAGATTTCTTAGCAAATAACAAGACTAATTTCTTGACACAAGGAATGGAAAGTTTTAAAAATACATAAATACATATATAACCACTATACCATAGTTTTACTAAAACAGTGTGAGAGAACTTTGAAGCAATACACTTAACATGATGTTTACAGTAAAATAATTGCAAGCTGATTTTATGCTGCATTTCTTCAGATGTTTCTTGCAGTGTCAACAACAAACCAAGCCAAGGTATCATGATGTGACAGACCAGTGTGAGGACATCTGAAAGAGCCAAGTGCCAAGACCAATCTATATTATTGACCCCACAAATTTTAATATATAGCTGGGGAGAAGTGGAGATCTACTGAAACATTAGGCAGGAAACAAGTCATCTTCTAAAATACATGCACTTATAAAAGATATTGAATGTTAAATGGAGAGAATTCATCATGAAAAAAGAAATTCAATAAATCTTAGCCAACAGCTTGTTTTCTCCAGAATTTGGAGGACATGTTGAGCGTGTTTAGGATGTGGACACCGGATACTGATAGAAAGAGTTATAAGATGTCCTAGGCAAACCAACAACTGTAAGGCAGAGAGCTCTTTCCAGAGAAATCTTAGAAACAACTTCAACATGGCAGCACAATCCGTATCAACAGCACAAGGCAGATCAAGGTAGGTGGTGTCCATAAATGACAGTAGATTACAAGATCTTTACAGGCTATACTAGAAAATTATTTGAAACTTCCATCAGTGTATTCTTGATCTATCAAATATTAAAATGTATGCTAAAGCTTCCAGTACTTTAATTCTTACAAGATGAAGAATTGGCATAAAGTAGAATTTACATTGGCATAAAGCAGAAACAACATTTTACTTTAAGTAAGATGGGGCCAGTGACAAAAAACAAACTCTGCACTTTTAAGTATTCATTATTATTTTTATGAATGATTATGAAGAACTCCAGCACATAAGGGTCAAGAAATAATTTAACACAAATAAAACAGAATTTGAACTGTAGTTCACATTCCCTCTGGTTGGATTTCTGGCTTTCTGCCATGGTCAAATTCCCTGATTCTGTGACCAAGTAAAAAGGTAGCTGAGTTATTGCCCGGTTAGCAATCAGAATAAAAACAAAGGCTGAGAAAAAGCTTAGTGCCTCACAAGGACACAAGGACAGTGAAAAAATGGCCTAGTCAGTCATAGAGCTGAAGGTCAGGATGCAGTCTTGAGTGTTATCTACCATTTCTGGATATTGGAAATCCTTATAAAGAGTCAGAAGGGTGTTGCATATTATGTGAGGGGTTTAACAGCAGCAAAGCTATTATTGCAGGAGCAATTTCTGAAAGCCTAACAGAAAATCTAACTCTTCAGTTCCAAACACAAAACAAGCTTATCATGCTTATCATTGAATTCCCACTGGAAGATCCAGATCCCCAAATTCTACCTTCTCTCATGGGTTTTTTTTTCTCTAATATTCCAGTGCCTTTTTTTTTTTTTTTTCAGAGAAGTGCTTACTGCCTTCAAACATACAGAGCTGCTTACTTTCTATTGGCAAGGAAGAAATTAAATGAAACAAGCCAGAGGCAGGATATTAATGCAGAGTGCATTAAAAGAAAAAAATTATGGTATGAACAGGGTAGTGACTGATTTACAAAATCAATCACACACTTTTGGCTCGATGTCATGTTATAAAAAGAACAATAACCCTATTTACATGAACAGGATGATTAATCTCTGTTTTCCTACTATTTAAGGTAGGCAATTTTTATTTCCTTTTTTCTTTCAGATTAGTAGGCAGTAACATAGTTGTTTTATAGTATCAGTCAAATAATTGTATTCTGATGATAGTGAATTTAATGCACTGCTGTAGTTAAAAGGTCTGTCAGCAGAAATTCTGAAACAAACTTTCAGGCATCTCTAAGTAGACATAAAAATTCAGTATTGGATTAAACTTGAATTTTATCAAGTTTTATCAAAGAAATATTACAAACTTGAATGTAGTATCTGTAGATCACATTGTATAGCACTAGATATCAAGGCAAGAATTTGAGGCTGATTATTTATGTGATAATTGTTTTCCTTCTCACATGCATGAAAAACTGGCAAATTTTCAAGCCATTTAAAATGTTACTGCTCAAGGTGTGTCTGTTAATTACAAATTTGCCAAAGTTTATTCTTAGTGTTAAAGAGGATTCTTTTATAGTTTGCCATCTCTGATAATTGCAAGGTAATACCTGTTACTGATATTTCAAATCAACACTTCAAGCCCTTTTACTTTTTAGAACTCAATGCATCTGCACAAATTGTCATTGCTAACATCTTTACTTCCTATGCCTATTTTGTGGCATACATACAAAAAGAGAAATTAGAAAAGGAAATAAATGAAAGTAGTGGCACTAGAAATTTTAACAAGACCATGGCATGTCCATGCAAAAACATTCTGATTTTATAGGTCCTGCTACATTATAGCCACAACCAATAGCCAGTGACAGACATAATCTTCACTCTGGTCTGAAAATGTGTATCCATCTCACCTGCACTAGAGTGGAGGTGTAAATATGCAGTACAGCTCTCTTGCATAGTGATTTTTGTCAAAAACTTCAAAGGATTATAAACTTCATCTGTTGCTTGAATGAAAGAGCAGAAATGCAGGAAAATTCACAAATCCTTGAAAGGAATAATGTCTAAAGAAACTTATCAAAATGTCAAAATTAGGTACTATAGTGTCTTCTTGGGCTTCTTGCCTACTCCCATACCACAGAACTAAGATAAAACACAATTGTTTCTCACTGTATAACCATATCACCCTCTGTGTTGCTAAATGCCAGCTCTAAAGTCAGCTCTGAGCATTCTTTCATGGTAAGTTTTTGTTCTAAGGCATTCCCTCTTTGAAATACTTTAGGAGACTGGCTCTTGCAGAGAGCAGAAATCAGTCAACCAATGCATCCTATTTTGATGGACTTTGAAATACAAGGAAAAGAAAAAGGAAGCTACCTGAGGATCTTATAAATATCCAAGATGAGGACAACCTCCATGAAACTCATTTTCACAAGTGACAAGAACCGCTGAAGATCCTTCAGTGGCTGGTCCAGATAAGAGAGAGAGCAGCAGAAAGGTTAAGTCTTGACTGAAATAGACCTAGAGACTGGACTGCAGGGAATCATGTGGAGACGTGAGGAGTCTGAGAAGTCAGCGTTTCCTTTTCTTCCCTGGGGAATTCCCAGGTGACAATCAAGAGCCACATGAGAGCCTCACAGGGCATGTGGAAGAACAGGATTTCAAACCTGGAACTGCAGTGAAGATCCAGAGTGCCACCCCAGCAGATCGTGGCTGTTCTGTAACCCACGACACAGGAGCATGAGGGACGTGGATGAAGCTCCCCAGCGATCCCTGTGCTACTGAGAAAAGGAGACTGACAGGTGGGAAAGCCTGGGGTGCGTGCAGGGAGATAAGAGCACACGGCCAGTCTGCGCTGCCTCTTCTGCGTGTGACGGGAGGGGCAAGCTCAGCACCTAAAAAAGGGCCAAGGAACGGCTGTATCATCTTGGTTTAATGTATGCACTGTGAAAATACAGCTTGAGAGAAATTGCCTACAACTGATTTCAACTCTTTCCCTGTATTTCCTAGCATTTCTTCACTTCTTATGGTGTAAATGTTCACACTTGTACAGAAGTGCTCGATCTAAAGGTAATATTTTAAAAGCATTTTAAAATTATTTCATGCAGTCTGGGAGAGGATGCTGACATAAATGTTGTTAGTAAAAATGATTTCTTTCTATTTCAAAGATGATTAAGATCTAACAAAATAATCATGTGGTATAACATTCTAATGAGGAGCATTATTTACATGATGTCATCACAGGAATTTTAGCAACCTATAAAGCGCTATCAATCAACAACCAGTATAGAGATACACTCAGACTTCTTGATGGGGTTTAAATTGGCAGATATCTTGAGACAAAAAGCTCTAGCTATGTTCCAGTATCATGCACAATTCATTCAGGTGGTAGGACAACAAAGGATTGCTTCCTAGCCATGAAGAATATAAAAAGTTAATTAAATTCTTGTCAGTGGTGAAAGCACTCCTTTCAAATTAAACTTCATTGACTACCAGCCTATACTTGCATAGTAAAAATTAGAGTATATTAAAATAATTTATCAAAATAAGCGCACAAATACATTCAAAATTAACTGATTAAAAATCCATTGATTAAACACATGCAAAAAGTTGTTAATGTAATAAAGAAGAAACAGCACCACTTAGAGAAAACCTGTATGTTGCCATTTAGGTCACATAGGCTTTTGCTGGTAGATTATTTCCACCTTTTATTAGCTACTCTTGGCTTTCAAAGCTAGCTTTGATATGGCTGTACAGAAAACTTATCACCCAGACTTCTTTTTATCCTTCAGTTCCTTTAATTTTAAATTCTTGGAACACATGATTTGGCTCCATAACATTGTCTCCCTCTCTGTTGCTGATAGAGCCACATTATTAAATGAAAATAATTTTCCATTTCTATTAGAAATATTTTTCACTTAAACTATTGCCTAAAGTTTTCTGTGTATACTGTCAATGTAAGCATTGTCAAAAAAAGAAGAGGATGATACAAAGCAAACCCAAAGTCTAATAAAATGATACATATGTAATTGTGAGCAAAACTCATTTTTGTTTGAGTATTGCAGAGTCCTGGCTGTTTCAGCTCAAATGGCAGAAATGTAGCCAAGGAAACATGAATGTCAGTTTTAACTTCCACCTGAGATAAACAAGGTTGGAAGATCTGAACAGCTCCAACAGGTTCCTTTTGATAGCCTTGACCATGATTCCTATGGTCAGCCTGAGGTGTTTGATAAGGTGGTTTCAAAAAGTTTTCTTTCTGACTCAGGCAGGTCGAAAGGGATACCAGTCCCCAGTTACTTCCAGTGAGATTTGGAGTCATCAGACAAGCTCTGCATTCATTAGTTCATCAACCATGAAGTTAGAAAATCTACGCTCAGACTTGTTTTTATTCTTCTAATCTGGGAATCTGAAGTCAGATATTGCTGTGGAACCTCACTAAATCCTTATATTGCTTATATGCTATTTTTTTTTTTCTATTTCTGGCAATGTTCGACACCTGGAATAACCCCTGGGGCAAGAACAGCTTTGTCATTTCATGTGATCAAGCATCACCCTGAAAGGCAAATGCACAAAGTGCATCTTTGGTTGATTTCTGCAGATTTCATTTATAAAGAAGTAGTCTTTATGTGGCTACAGCTTTGCAGTGGCATTTAACTGAGTTGTGTATGAATAATCTCTCATTATAGCAGTACAGAATTACTCATGGTAAGTACTTGGCAATATTGCGTAGGACTCAGTAAAACTGCAAATTACCATTTTAAAATTCAGGGAAATACACTAGATTTAACCTAAATGAGTATCTCCTATCAAAAGCAAGTTGGAAAATCTTAGGCAAAGACTGAAAAAAACCAGAAGCTGCTTAGAAGTTTCAGGTTTAAGCAGCAACACAAGATCTGATACCTACACCATTGTTTCTCTTTCAAAACATGACATTTTATGTATTGTTTAATTTGTTGACGTGTCTGAATTATTTTATAAACTCATACCAACTGACAAAGAAAAACCACAGAGAAAAACCAGATTAAATTGTTTAGATAGAAAGAATTCCATTTAAGTGTAATTCCCCCGATAGCATTAATTTGGTAAAAGCCCTGGTACATGACCCAATCCTAACCTTATATTGAGCAGTCAAAGACAGCAAAAAATTCATTGTCAGTTCCAAGTTGCAATTGCACTTGTTTGCCACCAACAAAGGCACCTTATATTGCGTGTGCAAAGTAACTAATAAGTGCCTGATTGAAGTTTTGACTTCTCTTAGTCCAGCCAAGGCCAGAGCAATTTTCTGGGTTTGAATGTCCAGGGTTTAGTTGGATTCCCTTGAGAATAAGCAGGAAATACTGCTGGACAAAAGATGCTCTGTGGCTGAACTGCTTCTTCTGCATTCAGTGCCACTGCACTGCTCCAGCTGCTCTAGCTGAGCTACTAATAATGTTTTTGTATGTCAGCCCTGGCTCCCAATAAAGACAGGGACATTATTCTTAAATGACATGTGAAGGTGTGATAATCAAGACACTGCATTCAGTCCTGGTGAGGATTTTGATAGGGCTACTTCTCCAGATTATATCACAATCTTTTGTTCAGGTGCCACAGTAATACTTGGCATGTAATTTGCGAACAGGCAGATGAGAACTAACAGCATCTGTGATGCTATTTTTAATGTATTTGGGAATTAGTGAAATTATAACCACACTAATAGAGAATGACTGATGATTCTAGAAATGTTATGCTGATCAGTGAATGCACAAACCACTCGCCTGATTCAGAGTCTGTGTAACAAGCACTGACTTCAAAGGGATTTGAATCAGACTTTGAAGATTTACTGTGTTAACTATGAATAGCCCACACTTCACTGCTATTGAAAAGCACGGTCATTTCCAGACAACCTTCTCCTTCCTTATACCTTGCAGGGTTTACAGTGTATTGCAGGTTATTACTTGTTGTTATTAAATCCACTTTGAAGCCTGAGGCTAAATCCTAAAGTCCTTGCCCAGCCCTTCCCTTCTTCCCTCACACAAACATCCCCACTGCCTGCAAGAGAAGCCTGAAATCAGAGGAAGTAGAAATAATTGAATCTGCTTAAATTTAACATCAGCTTTTTGTTAACTGGTTTATCATGCTGTACCTTTATTCACTGGATAAACATGCTTTATAGTAGTGTTATCCTTTATGAGCACCAATAAGGAGGGAGGGATTATACACAGAACTTTTTTACTTGTTCTGTAAATTTGATCATGAAGTGTTTCCACTGAAGGAGATTTTATTGAAGCTATTACTTATCTTGTGATTCAGTCAGTGCAGACCTATAAGATCTGCAAAGTTTACAAGGTGCTAAACAATACCCAAACCAACCAGATTAGCTGAGATAGATGTCAAGGTAATTATAGGCAGTAATGCCTCTGCAGAGTCCCGAGTGTTCAGAATGGAAGACAATGTTTTATATTTAAAGGATCAGATAAAGCAAGATATTGTTCTTCCTTCCTGGAATCAAAATTGAATAGGAATTGTTTATTAAATTTTGAAATCCTGAATTAAACAGTAAGTCCTCTAAACCTATTGGAAATCACTATTATTAGACCATTAACACACACAGTGCTCCACTAAGAACAGAGCCCCAGTGGTAAGAAGTTCTCGAGAAGCAGCTGTTGTCTGTCCTGAGCAGGCATTGCCAGAACCAAATGAGCTAGGACCTCCACATTTTCCACAGTGTTATTTTAAAATTACTTTTGTTATTAAACTCCTTTTCATTCTGTAGTACTTTAAACCCATCTCTTTCTCATCCAACACAGCCTTGTGTCCACTTCATCATTAGCTCCCTGAGTGTGCGAAGTGTCTGAGGGCCTGTTTTAAAGAGCAGTATCTGTGCATGCGAAGTCTGACTGCTCTGCCTCTCCTCACCACTGAGAGTGGGGCAAAGAAATCCTGTAACTGTTCCACAGTGCACAGAAAATCCCCATCAGTGCCAAGGGCTGCACAGGGGTTCCCCATTCTCCTTATCTGGGACCAAAGAAAATGAGGGACTCGTGTTTTTCACACAATCTCTTCCACGCACACTCCACATGAGACTCCACTGGTGGTCCCAGAGCTGCCGTGTGCTACTGCGTGGAGTGAAAGGAGACAGACCACTCCTCCCAATCGCTGCTTTCCCTTGCAAACAGGGGGCTGGTGGCACTAAGGGAGGCTGATTTCCAGTGCAGAAAATGTTAAATAGTCTCTGTGTTCAGCATAAGAGAAAACAAGTGACAAAACTGGGATAAGGAAATCGCACAGTTCTGCTTTGGCTGAAATAACACTCAGTTGAAACATACAGTAAAAGAAAAAAATAAATGCACCCGACAAACAAAAATCCCCATCTTTTTCCATATTTAAAAAAATAAATTTTTGGATTCCCTTGAGCCTACAGGAGTCTGTTCATGTCACCTATTATGGATTTGTGCCTGGGTGTAAGGCAAAGGTAGGACCTTTCATGTTTACTGTCCATGCTAAATGGTGGGGGAATGAGGGAGATTATTGCATAAACCCCCCTATACCTGCTGCAGCTACACCCAAGCTGCAACAAGAGATGGACACATAGAGGATCACAATTACCTACACATTGTTTAATAAATGCCAACACCTTCAGGGGAAATCAGAATATTTTAATAGACAAAATCATTTCAGTTCAGTGTAGTTGATACAGAAGTTCATCACTCACATGTCTATCATGATGTTGGAAAGCTTTTTAAAGAAGCAATGATAAATGAAACCATGAATAGAATGGTTAAAATTGAACCTCGTCAATCAGCTGATAGAACAGAAACATGCCAGTTAATTTCCAGAGGCCTTTAGGCATGTATTTATTACTTGATTCCTAATCAAAATTATATACAGAACAGGAAAAAGTGCAATTACAGGTCTGTTGCGATACAAAACAAGTCTAAAAAACTATGGATAATTGCATCTGCACATTTCTAAACTAATATACTTACATGCTGCCAAGACTAATACACTTTATTTGATTTCTGGCTGCAAAAACCAATGATATATGTTAACCTGGTATCTGATTTTCAGCAAGGATACCTAAGTACTATTTAACACTGACAGTTATAGATAGCTTAGTGTTTAACTGGAGTCTCCCTTGACCTCAATTACCACATTAAAATATTGTTAACAAATTTAGAGTCAAATTGGCATTTATTATACAAGATTAGGTTCACTCTGAGTAATTTACATATTGTCATCAGGTCTGCCAACTGCTTACATCTTCATGTAGTTTGGGGAAAGCAGCCAACGTTGATATCAGGGCAGATGTGATGACAAATAATAAAATTTTGTTCCCATGACAAAGTGGAATTTTCCCTTTGTAATAGTAATAGACAGTAATAAAAAACAGTAATAGACAAGGATTTCACCCACAAAAGGTATTATCCTACACACTGCCTGCATCCTTTGTACCACAATTTAAAGAATTCATATATACAAGAGGAAAATTTCTGTAATTTTTGACCCATATGAACAGTTTTTCCCCAGTTCGAAGTGGTGTGTGTGACACTGTAACCTGATGCTTCTGTGCCAGTGATTGTTTTGTTATGTGTTTCAGTTTCAACATCAGTATTGCAGGTAACAGAACACTAAGTCTGCTTCCCATATTTTCACATGCTTGTGTTCAAGGTGACACATGAGAGAAGAGAATGAAAATGTGTTCACACTCATGTATGAAATATATGAAAAACAAAATACACATGCATGTGTGCCTCTTAGATTAACAGGTTTTCTGATATTTAGAATTGATGACTGTCTCCTGTTTCAACCTATTTTTGTGCCCTTTAAATTTTAGTCATAAGGGAATAAGGCACACAGCATTAGTAATCTAACTTTGATCAGCCTTGGAAGTCCCATGGGGAAAAGTCATGAAGCCTCTGCTCAGTTTAAAGTCGATCCCTAATCAGACAAAATGCCTAATAATTTCAGTAATGATTTTATAAGGACTCAGGGATTTGTTCTACTCTTACTAAGCAACGCAGAAGAGGGATCACAGAGTACTTCCAGTTTGCCCTCAATCTAAAAGGATATTTAGTGAATTAGGGAAGATCTCATAAGAAATGCTTTCTTAAAGGCAGATTCTGCAGTCTGGGAGATTTCCAAGGTATGTAATCCCTTTAGCAAAAACATCAATTTATCTCAGCAAGCTGCAAAAACCATAATAGCAAACAAAACTACAAATCCAGAGATCAGTTTCTGCCTGATATTCAGCCTTAAGTGTTTCTTGAGGCCTGCAGACACTGACATCCTTTAGTTGCTTCTAAAAATTATTTAGCTTACTTTCGTTGTAAACCTTTGAAATTGCATGCAACTCTATGGCTGGTCGCTCAAACTGCTTATATTTTGGTTGCATATTTGCAATGCTTTCATTCCAGCTTGCCCAGCTTTGTAGATCTGCCATTCCACAATCTTGCCTGTATTTTTTTTTAACTTCCTAAGATGAACAAGGGTTTTAGGGTAAACTGAAGGGAGAAATTTTGTATTGAAGTTTGTAGGGGCTCTCAACTTAATCTCCTTGAAGACATTTTCTACACGAATCAGTCAGAATCTGGAGGCCTTTTTGAAGAAGAGGTATCACAAAATTCCCTGAAGACCTTTCTACCTGCAAAAACCAAGACACTCCTACTACTTCTGAACTACCAAAGACCAAAATAAGGCACATTTCAACTCCAGTTGAGATATTGACCCTAAAAGAGTCTCTGTAGACTTATGGACGGTCTTTGGCTTTAGAACCGGAGTCACGTAGTAGTTTTTCCTACCAAACATTCACATTGGTCAAATCCAAAATACTTCTTGCTCATATGGATATGTTGAAATAACTGTTCTTAGTTATCTGGGGGTTTTTTTGCTGTTTTCTTTTTTTTTTCTTTTTAATAAGGAAGACTAACATATTTTGAAACAGCTATTCCTGTTAGATGCTTAAAATTTGCAAGTTTACACAGAAAAAAGATTACATGAGTGAAATTAGAAAATTATGCAGACATTGTAAAAGGTGAAAAACTCCTTTTTATTTTAACAGCATATTCTGTTTATAAAGAGCCAGAACCCTCCAACAGCCTCATCTCAAGAGGCTGTGTTCAAAGTTATGCTGAGGAAAAAAAATCAGATAATATTCCAAGTAGTGAAAAATTTTGAGTAATATTTGACTCTCATAAAGGACTTGAAGCCTTTCTGACCCATCAACCTGAAGAATTTCAGATTCAGAATGCATGTGACTGTCAGTTTGGCCTTACAACTATTTTTTTGGCCTGCCCTGAGGACGAGACTGGAAGTGTCTCTGAAGGTTTTTCATGCTTATAATTACAGCCAAGCAGGATGTCACTGAGTTAATGGCTTGTTCCAGTCAGGAATTCCTGGTCTTCTGGAGCCTGGGAGAGTTTGTTAATCTTGGATAAAATGCTTTAAGTAGTGCCCTCTGTGCAAATAGAGGCCAAAGGCACTTTGGTATACTTTTGTTTAACAACAATGAGGTAAACTGAGGTACTTTGCAGAATATAACTTAAGCTAGGAACATTAAAAACAAATGCCACAGTAACTACTGTCCTGGAAACATTATATACTGACTAAGTATACTACTGGTAAGTAGATTGACATGGTAAATTTAGTAAAATACATATCCATACACATTAAATGTACTGTCCTACAGAAATCCCCTTATCAGACTTAAACCTCGGGCTCACCCGGACCATTGGTGCATTGTCAAACCTATTGCTGGCCTCAGTACTGAGGCTGCAAATGTGACTTGGCAGGAAAATTGCTTCCTATGAGCTGATATAGCTGCTACAAGACATTGCTGGATCCCAAACAGAGTGCACAAAACCTCTCTGACGTTTTCAAAAGTTACCACCTTCTTTGGTGAACAGAGAACTGGTAGAGTTCTAAGCTGAGGGTTTCTCCCCCAACAGCCCCAGGATTGGGATTCCATACAAGCAAACTCCCTTCAGTTTGGAATAGGACCCAGGTGAAGCCAGTTTACAGCGGGGTTTGTCAGTGGATTGGTATTCAGCTGCATTATTCTGGACTCCCTATTTCAACCAAGCATTTGTCACAAATCCTTGGTCTTTCTAGTCCTTGGGAAAACTGATGTCCTTATACACATCTTGAGTTTTTCAGTGGAATTTAATGTGCTTGCTGAAAATCCTCATAATACAGAACATGAGTGCCAAGTCACTACGACAATGGCTGGTGTAGCAGTGCAGTAAGATTTATTGCTTGCCATTCGAAACGTGAATGTGTTCCTCCACACAATCTCTGAGGGACCAGGCAGTTCTTATACAATTATAGTGCCATCCTATCCACCTCAGAGTCAACACTCCTGTAGATGTACAACTCTTACTATAAAATGCCAGTAACCTAATAACAGTACATTACACAGTTCATGAAACTCCTCTCACTCTTTAAATACATTTCGCAAAAGGGAAAGGGTCCTAAAACGCACCCTATGACTTGACCATTTCAAGCCAGGAGAAGATGTCATTCCAGGGCCCAAGACTGTCACAGAGAAAGCTATTGCAGCAATCTGTGGACTGAAAGGAAGACAACTGGTTTTTCTTACCTTTCTATATAAAAGACTTCTGTGTGCACCACAGAAGCTTTTCAATTTTATTATAAAACCTCATTACTTCTTTTTGTTGCAGACTTAGTGGAGCCTTCTTGTAGAAATTAATCATATGATTAACTATGAGATGGTCTTTTAATACTGTATAAACCATATATTGCTAACTGTCCTTCTTGACCCTTTATTTGCAACTTGGGTATTCTCATAGGACAGAAAATAAGAGACAAATCAATGCAATAAGATATTTCATCCAGGGCTTCCTGCCCTACCTTAAACTCACATTATTTTAAATCTTATTATGCAGGGAAGGTATGGGATCAAATTCACATCTGTCAGAAGCCATTAGAGTCAGTGGAACTCTACCTGCTTATTCTACCAGGGAATCTGGCCAACATCAGGTATTTTATTCTTGATTACCTTAACACCTTAAACAGGGGAAGTTTTGCAACACAATAGAAATAGAGTAAAGCATCTCCAAATTAAAGACACTGCCCAACACAAAATGCCCAAACTTTAAAAGCAATAAATCTTCACAAGAGGCTCCAGGCAGAAGTTACCGAGAGCAGCAGTATTCAGAACAGACAAAATAGGGAAGAAACCTCCTACCCAGACATAAGTTCCACTATCCCTGGAACTCCAAAATCTACGTGTGAGTTTGCAGCTGCACAGAAACAGATATTTTCATCCGCTTTGAGTGGCAGAGCTGCTGTTGCCAGTGTTGCAGGAAATCCAACCTGCAAATTCAAAACGGATTCAAGTGTCTGTCTTGGAGGAGTGGCACTGAATGAGCCCATGCCCACCCTACACCACAGCAGCTGTCCCAGGACCCTCTTTCAGTCCTGATCGTTATCAGGAGTTGCAGCATTTGTCAGCCTATTAAGGGAAGCAAATGTCAGCCAAGATATCTGCAGCACCTGAGAGCTTTTTTCACAGCTTGAAGTCACAGCACATGAACCTTGCTGCGGAGGCTCTGGAGACTCTTTGGGAAAAGGATTTTGTTATGTATTTACACTGGATCCTGGGGCCCAGGCGGTGATGCGGCAGCCCTGCCACCTTCTTCCCTGTGCGCCAGGCAGGCAGCTCTCACCTGAGTCCCTGGGCAGGTGGTAGCTGAAATTCCCTGTGAATCGGGGTAACGTTCCCACCCAAGGTGAAACACTCACCACTAACCTCCAGAGCCTCTGAGGTCACTTTTTGCTACTTCAGAAGTTCTACAAGACTCTACTTGCTTTAATCAGCAGCTCTGCCTAATGGTCAAAGCAGTCCTCTAAGGGAAAGAAATGAAAGAGTTCTGAGACCTATTGAATATTTTTCAAAATTTTCCATTGGGTCAGCACAAGGAGTTTTAGGGTTTTAGTGCTTAGGGGTTTGATTTTTAATTGTAGACATTTCAAATAGAAATATTTCATGAAATACATGTAAAGTTTATGCTAACATTTAAAAAAAAAGTTTATATCTAGTGTACTCAGTTGACGATTTATGCTGACATATTTCAAATATGATTTTTTAGCACATCTCAGTTTACATATTTGTGGACTAGCTACACTTATCAAAGGTATGCAAGTGTCTATGAGGGCAGACAGGTGTGCGCTTAGAAATTTGTGCCAATCTACCATGAATTTTCCCTGACAAAAACTTAAAACACCTACGTTCTTTTGTAAACCTGACCCAGAGAGTGGAGCTCATCACAGCGCAGCACTGATTGTGCCTGAGAAAAGTACTTTAATTAAAGTCCTTAAAATATTAAGTTATCTATCTGCTGTTGATGTAATGTTGTAATAGAATCTGTTACAGGCAGGTATATCGGAGTTTCAAAACAGTGTAGGGAAAAGTCAGCAACATTATTTCTTTACTTTAGAACCAAGTACAATAGAAATTGCTGACTAAAAATACTGCCTGCTAATCCTCAACCACTTGTACATTTTCATAGGACTGCAGGATTCAGCTGGGCTGAAATGCAGAATTTGTAGTGGGCTGGGTACTGCAGTGAGAGCCAAGACATCCCTAGAGGGGTTCAGCACCTGGCAGGAACAACTTTCATGTTCAGCAGGTTGGTAACAAGGAAAAAAAAAAAATCAGCCTCAGGAGTGGGGTTCTCATCTTTCCACAAGTACAAATCAGAGATATCTCTTCTGAAATCAAGCAAGGTTGATTACAAAGAGAGGAAGATCAGACTTTGATGTATCTAAACATAAACCCAACATGGATTACTTTTACAAAAACCTAGCTACCTTTACTTTTTACCCAATGGAAACTGTATCTAAATCTGCTGCTCACCATAATGTGTATTATACAGAGATGAGAAAGCTGATGCAAGTGAATATGCATAGTCCTGGCAATCTTCTCTAGTTTATTTTAGTACATTGCAAGACAGTCCAATATTATCCACTTCAGTATAAACTTGTCTTTTCAGCTATTTCTACAGTGAATGAAGTGTGTGCCTTCTACTGCAGTTCTGCTCAAATCCATCTATCATTTTATTGACCCACCGAGGAAAAAAAATGTCCCTTTTTCCAGCTCACAGATAGGAGTTCTTCATGACCACAGAGCAGAGACATCACTGAAGATATTTGAAAAGCTGTAGATGCTTTCTCTTTGTGTAAATATATGATGCAAAAGAAAAGAAAAAAGGGGCAAGTGCCCTTACCAGGAATTGTGTCCTACAGAAAATAGGAACTCGGTTAAGGATAAAATCCTTACTATAAATTAAAGAACGCCAAAACATAGAAGGAATCCAGCACTGACAGAGTGCCCAGCATAGGAGCTAAGCAGCTCATAGCATTCGCCAATCCTTTGCTCTAGAGCAGCCGAGCCTGGTTTGTCCTTGGTACAAGGCACCACGTGAAGACCTGCCCCACTCCATTTGCATGGTTTGTCCGCAGCCACAGATCCCCCAAGCTCAGATCCACCCCACCTCTTTCTTGGATGCTCCCTGTTCATCCTACCCCAGCTCAGAGCTGCCTGGGAAAGGCTCTGTGGACAGGGATTCTCCAGGACAATGTGGGATTTTCTTCTTGTGGGAGGGAGTCTCCTCTGTGGGTGTGAGGGGAGAGGTGGAAGTGCCCTAATCCCAGTGCAGCAAGCAGTCCAGCCCGCACCTGCAGCTCATGGAGCTCTGCCAGGCCGGGCCGAGTGATGAGGGCAGTTGGTGGCCTCAGGAGATCTAGACATTGTGTTAGCCTAAGGCATCCCCTTCACTAATGCAGTGAACAGCAGTTCACCACAGAGGACAGAACACACCTTTAATACAGGCCAGCTGGCAGGAGATGATGCCATGTTGCACTTTGGTAGCAGTTGTGCTCTTGCTCATTGTTACAAATTCTGCATAATTTAGCTGCTGAAACATTTTTAAGTTTCCAATGCCATGAATTCTTTTAGTGTCTTCTGAGCTTGGTGATACATGTTAAGTTTCTTGCCTATAAGCCAGTTGGGGTTCCTCACCCATTTGGTTTGATAGATGGGTAAGAACAAGTGACACAAAACACGGAATACAGGGCTTTGATGTTATCAGCATTAAACCTGTACCTGTGCTTTACCAGTCACCAAATGCCTAGCCCAAAATGATACATCAGCATTTTTCACAGAGTGCTGCTGAAGGGAGACAGGGTATTAGTCTGAGTAAGCTGTACAATTTGTCACAATTTTTTGTGTGACCATGGTCACACCATTTCATTTTCTCATCCACCTTTACAGACAGTAAGGAAAAACAGCATATCAATGCTTTTCAGAGCTGGATATTCATGCTTGCAGGATATCCAAATATTATTGGAATGGGACAGTTTTAGTCCTTAGATAGACAAGTACCAAATCAAGAAAAAGGTAGATACTCAGATTATTTATACTGTTTCTGTTCCTTAGATGAATGTTAGTTTCCTTTAAAAATCCTGAAATTCCAGTTTCTCATATAGCATGAAAATGCAGTTTGTCCCTTTAAAGCAGTGACCTTTTGGCAGCAATCCTTAAATTCGAATTACAGACCTTTTACACCTTTTGTCTGATCTCTTCCCCTTTTTCATTCCCAGTACCTGTCTTTGAGATTTTTTTCTAGCAGACTCTCTCATTTCTGACAGAGGTAGCCTATGGCTGGCTGAGAAATTCATCTCCACCCAGCAGTTCCATGTACAGCGGGGAAACCCGAGCTGTCTTACTACTGACAGAGAAACCGCAGTTCTGGGTTATGTCCCTATCACTGTCTTTGCTGTATTTGTAGTTGAAAGAAAGGTACAATTTGGAACTTAAAAATCGATGGTAATTGGTCTTTGTACAAATTATCTTTAAGTCAAAGACTCAATTTCGTCAGATATCATACTGATTGGAAATCCATTTTTACCAGCAAAAGTATTTTTAGGCATCTCACAAACTCATCCTTAAAGACCCAGATGACAACCATTTTACAGGAGAGGAGTATTTGCCTCCATATACATAAAGGTTCAGATCTTAAAAATTCAGAAAAATCAGAAGTGATGAGTTGAGGGAAATGTTAAATAAGCTTTGAATGACTGGATGTCTATCCTGTTGTAAATTTGTGAAAATAGGAGAAAATAGGCACAAATGGGATTGCTTCAAAATCTTTCTCACTACAGATAGAGCACGGTGCAACAAAATAAATGCACGGTGTGATCTCACTGAGAGGAGCAATGACAGCATCACACGCACACCTTTCAAGCTATAAAGTGTGTGGCTGGCTAGCACACACACCTAACCTCCCCTGCTGCAGCAGTCTTTACAACTGCTCAAGAAATTAGGGAGCTGAATGTATAAACACATCAATTCACACTCTGCCCTCCTTTTCTTTTAGCTGGAGTACAAGCAGGAACGAAATGAACCGCTTTGAACTCGTAGATTCTGAGCCAGCATTCTGCATCTTCACAGCAGCACTCAATGCCACACTTTCTAAATGTACATATTTGGGACCCTACTTCAAGATAATTTTCTACATCTTCTTATTTACAAGGCACGTCCAGTTTTCCCCACATCCACTGACTCTCACTGCCAGAGGTAAGTTCCTGCCGCTCTCCATCTCACCCCTCCACCTTATTATTTTTTTTTTTAAAAGCACTTACATCCCCTTCTGTGTTGTCCTTATTAGTTTGATTGAGCTTTCCAGAAACCTCTGGAGAGCTACAGAGGGATTTTCATCTAAAAATCAGTTTAAAAGCCCTGTTCTGCATGATGCCAGCCAGGCTCTTGATAAAATGAGTTCAGGCCTATGCTGAGCTACTGCCTGATGTTCTGGCCTGAGGCACCTCACAGCCCCCCAGCCTGCTCCCTGGCTGGACACAGCACCAAGCACAGGGTCTTGGATCAGCAGTCATCCATCTTATCATAAGACAGTTAATAGTGGTCTAAATTAGCCTCAGACATGCCATTGATTTGGTGATGCTATATTATCTGCGTGGCACTAGAACATATATCTATCTCCAGATGACTTCAGTATTTTTTTGCCAATTCCAGGATTCCTCACTCCTCCAAATCTTTTCCTCCTAACTTATAGAATACAGGTCAGTTCAATCCTTCTTTATAAGTCATACTTCCAAAACCTTAAATCATGCATTTGTTTGCCTTCCACTGCACTTTTACAAGCTCAGTCAGCAATGTCCTTCCTATAATACATTGCAGAATTGCAGATACTCCAAATGGAACCTGACTAGCGATTTTCAAAGTGGCAGAGTAACTGCAGTAGTAACAACACACATTTGCTTGCATTTGTACTTCTGCCAAAGTTTTCCGTTCAAGACTGTATTTGAATCTCTGGTTTTCCAGAGCTAGAAAAGAACTGATGCATCTCTGAAGGCAAAAGCAAAAGGCTGAAGCCATAATGGTAGGGGATCCTTCCCAAATATATTTCTCCAAAGTTGGCAAAACCCCTTTCAGAGTAATTCCCACGTCTAATCCCTTACAAGCAAACTTAACATACTGAAAATACCCACAGCAGTGATCTTAGGTGTTGTAAGAAGCATCAGTATTAAATCACTAACATTCATATGCAGTTAATCACATGAATCCAGAGCCAAAACCTCAGAGTGACTCTACGGGCTTCCACCCTCTTTGATTTCCTATTCTTTGGATGAGATGCACACTACAATCTTTTTAGTAAAAATCCCTTAGAGAACTTTGCAACAACCCTTCAGTACAACAGTCTGGCTGAAATCCATCTGCTATAGTTATATTTCATTATCAATAGCCTTTCCTTCACAGTCTTAATCTACCATTCTGTAATACAGTCTAATATCCAATGCCTAGGAGCTGCTGCATTATACCTTGCAGAGGGCATCATTTCAGTAACAAGGATATTAATCCTAATTTAAACTTTGCTTAAATTGATGTTTTAGGGCAAAATATACCACATAAAACCACAGCTAATGATCATCACCTCTGTCCCAAGATTATCTCTGTGGATGGGTTACCTGTTCAGATCTGTCAGAGATTACTTACTCCCCATAACTCTCAAACTTGATACAAGTAGGGGTCCTTCACAGTCCGTGTGTTTACCTGCTGAGATGGCACGATGCCTGGCTGCTCACAAGTTGGTCAGACACTTCCCCTAAGACACAAGTTTCCAGGGAATATGAAAGCTCAGACAGGAGGCTTGGATAACATTTAAGTGCCATCACTTTTACAGGCAATCCTTTCCACTGTGACAGCTCTGCCACACTGGTGTCACATCCCTCTTTACACTTCATCACGCCTGTTCACACTTTGGTGCATTGATGATTCAATTAAAGCATTTTCTTGGCTTTTTCTCTCTCCCTTTTGCATCAATATGGGACAGTTGGCTTACAGCATGACAAACTTTCACATCTAGATTTTCAAACTTTTCCTGGAAGCTAACAGGAATACATGTTCCACATGTAAATTAACCAGTATAGCAGGAGGACAGTGGAGTATTTCTACTCTGTTTTCTTGCAAATTTTACAAAATGGTGGCTTTGATCTCCAAGAACTGGTAGACTGAAAAGGAGTATCTAGTTTACTTTTTATGAGTATGGGTCTTGCAACAACTACTACTATTCAAAGCCATTATGTTTGGATTGTGTGCTAAAAATACTACATTCGTGGTGTCTGTTCCAAAACTTGGAAATCTTAATGAACACACAAAACTCTGAAACTAATTAGGGCTCCTGCTAGAATTGACTTGAATTTCAGGAGTGATACACGCCCAGAAATCCCAATGCAATTAGAGGTACTTCAGGTACTTGACAGCTTGTGAAACATAGCTTTTACCTAGATGCTGGAGCATGGGATAGAATCTACATTTAGGTAACCATGTTCAAACACGCACATACTAGTGTAGACCATGCATAGCCTTTTAATATCAAGTCTATGGAACGCCCAGTTTTCTTAACTACCAAGATGTATCGGCATATCTCCATGAAAATCAGACTAAAAAAATTTATCACATTCTAAAGGTTTTCAAAAATTGCTTAAAGAGAGTAACCCCAGAGAACTCTCTGCCTAGATGAAAGCTTGCCCACTTTTGAAATTGTGGGGTGGAATCTCCCCAAAAGAGAAATGAATGAGTCTCAGACCTGCTGCTCTAGTCCTGGACTGACACTGTCATTGCAGAAGCAGCTCTAGAACTGGCAGGACACAGAAACAGGCTCCTCACCTGTTCTTACAGATTATACCTACATAAATACACACACACAGAGGTATGTGCCTTTATACATGTACACACAAATCAGAAAAACAGAGTGTGAAAATAGAGATATTCTGCATAACAGTAATTGAAGGAAATGTGTCCACTCAAGTTCAGTATCATAGGTGTCCACCCCAAATTACATAAACCTTGCCCAAAGATTTACCAGTGTCACTCAAAGCTCACAAAAACTGCACTGCTGAGACCATGACACTACCTTTCTAAAAACATACAATGTGATCCACTAATGACTATTTGATGGTGAAATCCTTTAGTAGGTAAGAAGCAAACTAACATGCGCTCTTTGAAGACAGCTACATTATCCTTTAAATAAAAGGATTTTTAAGTTATACTTCTCTCCATATGTGATGCACAGGCCCTTCATAAAAATAGTGTTTAATAATACAGTTTTTCTAATGAATGTTGACCCTCCTATCTACCAGTAATTTTTCTAAAAATCGTTTTCGTGATGGGTGCAACCTATAATATGCAGCTTTGCAACGGGTTTTAAGACACAGATTTTATCCTAAACATGAATAAAACCGTCACCCATTAAAATCTTTCTTAACCTGTTGCAGCTGCGAAGAGGCATTCTAAGCCTTTCCCATAACACTTTTTCAAAACGACAAGGCAAAAGAAATCTGTGTTAAAGCTTCTGTAACCTCTAATTCATGAAATTAGGTATTTCCCAATTAGAAAAGAAAGCACTTCCAGGAGAAGTGACACATGAGTGTTTACTTTCTGTTTAAAGACTTTTTTGATTAAAAGATATTGAAATAGATAACACAACAAAATTAGTTTTTGCTGTGATGGTCAGGTTAAGGTTTATGCTGTTGCTAGGATATGCTGCCCTATCACAGCCAATCTTGATGGTGAAAATTGGTGCCTTAATTTCCCAGTGGTTCATGCTACTTCTGACTTAGGCCTCAGTCTGGTTAATCATGCTGTCATTCTCACTACAGATTGCCTTTTGACATCTTCATCTGCAAAAAGATTCTATAGTCAAGTCTGACTACGGTGAGTCAATTCAGTGTTTCACTGGTGGTCAAGACTGAACCAGTGTTCAAGTTCCTTGTGAAAAGAAGAGATTCATGAAAGGATGAGGAATACAGTAATTGAAATTATTTTCCTTGGCAGAGGCAGGCATGGACCATGCTTCAGCAAAAATGCAATTGAAGCAGTGATCACATTTGGGTCCTGGTACTGCAGTGTCAGGAGCCACTGACACTCTTACAGCAGACAGAGTCTGCCCCTGCTTGTGCTGGTTTAAATAACAAACCAAAGTTGCTTCTGATTTACACTTGAGAACAGAAGCGAGCACTGTGCTCGGTATTTTCTTGTCTCAAATGACAGGTCCTGTTGGAGATGTGTGTTTAAACAGTCTAGACAGCTTTCTTCCCTAAAAGCTACTTTCTCAGATTTTGCTGTGATTTCTATCACACTGTTCATAATGCGTGATCCATTGGTGTAATGGATCATCTGTATTAATTCCTTCACAAAATTGCAATTCACTCCCTCAGCTACCGACACATTTGCCCCCTCTAAGGGAGTTCCGTGGTGTCGTGAGATGTGAGTTATGCCCAACAGAGCATACCCTGCAAAGGCATGCCTGCTGTCAATGCTGCTCAAAAGCCTTTCTGAGGATGAGTGACAAGTGTCTTTGCCTGAAGAGAAACATAAAAAACCCTGCAAGATTCAAACAAGGTTACTTCTAGCAGGCTGAAAAGCAGGCATCTGTCTGAGAAATAAAACTAACCTGTGTGTTATACAAGGTAAGAAATTAATTCAGTTAGAAAATCAAAACAGAGACTGTAATTTACACAATTATATCCAAACTACATGTTTGTTTGGTTTGGGTTTTTTCCTAAACATGTTATTGCTTTCACTGCCATATCAGTTTAATGTGTCCGCAAATTACATTAGATCCCCATTTCCACCAGAGAATACAAGCAGATGTCAAAATTATACCAGTGGAGAAATGCAACAAAACACTGTGCTGTTTTACTATAGGTAGGGATGAACAGGAAGCATTTTAGTATTTTGAATAATTTATTGATGCTTTTGAAAAGCAGATGTGCTCTCATTAACACCGTCTCTGCCCTCACCAGCAAGATTTCTTCTGGTGCCAGTATTCTACCATTTTTCCCCACAATTATAAAAGCAGACCACTGACTACAGAAAACTACAAAGAAACAGTACAGTCAGCCTTGCAGAAGATTTCTCAACAAGTACTATTATTTTATTAGACAAGAGCAGAAAGATCATCTGGTGCTCCTAGCACCTTCCTTGATACCTGGCAGGTATCCTAGCTGTGAAGATATCAATTACCGATGGGGGGGGAAAAAAAAATCCTTATTTGTAGTAAATCAAATGAGCCAAACTCTGCCACTCTTGCTTACAGTGCTAATAGCTTCAGTAAAGGCATCTAAAATTAAAATTCTCTTTCTTTCAGAAAGAGGAAATAACCCTCAACATAACCTATATATGAACTTGAAGTTTCTAGGAGACAGCATAGCCCAAATGAATCTGACTAATGTAGAAGCTAAAGGGAAGTACACGGAGTTACAGGACAGTAAAACAGGAAAGTGAGCAAGAGATTGATTGGAAGAATGGCTAATGAAATAATTCAAATTATTTGGAATATATAACCCAAACCCAGAATGAAACCCAAATCTCAGTATAAAGATTCTGCTTTGCAAGTACACAAAATGGCAAATAAAAGCATGAATTTTTAACAAAGCATAAGGATCTGCTTGGTCAAAGAGTTTCCAGAAAGGATTTCCAATTAGTATCATTACAGTTCCTCTGCTAGTTCATATAATCTCACTAATAAAGGCACTGCTTCTGTTTAAAGCGAGGCTAACACCAGTATTATCCCTCACGTGTAATACTTACACAGAGCACACATGCAGCAGTGACATACATGTACTAAACTCTGAAACCAAGTGATAAATTGCATTTCTCTAGCACCTCTGATCGCCTCACCTGCACTCTGCCCACTAATCCATCTTTGCCAGGACTACCTCTAACCTTCCAAACCTATCAGCTGCTTGCAGACAACCATCATTTTTTTCAGATAATAACCTGCTAAAAAAAATGTTTTCTTCCTTCCTACAAATGAGGAATTTGCCCCCAAAATGTATTGGTCTGAGGTTCAGGGCATTCTTGGAGCACTGACAAGTTTAAAGTCCAATATCTCAGAACACTTGAAGGTTAGAGCTGAGTACTTCATATAAATGGGGAAGAGGTACAAATTCACACCCCTAATTGTTCAGTATAGGCTTGACCAGATGTAAAAGTTTTTATTTTAGTCATAGTAGATCATAAGATGTCAATTTCTCAACTGCCAGTGCTCTGAGGCACAGGAAGGCTCTCAAGCTCATGTTTAAATGCTCTAAAGTTAATTATTCAGGTTCTCTGCCTTGAACGGTCTGTAAAATTAAGTTCACGACACTGAAGAAGGTCAGTACAAAGGAAGTAAAGAGAAGGGCATAAACACACGATCCTTAAAAACTGCAAAATACATCTACTGCTACATGGCTCTGTGCTTTACCAGTCTGAGTTTAGTCACATCAAATCAACTCCAAGTACAACTGCAGTTTGTGACATGCTTGGATTTAATTTCTTTTCTTCTGTGGCATTAACAAAATACCAGGACACACTGCCAACATTTCCATTAAGTGGGTGCATGTACAGAGAACTACTGAAATCAAAGTTTGTGCTCTGCCTCAGCATAAGGCAGGCACTTCTCATTCGGAACTTGGGCTAAGCACACATCCCTCCACTGCACACAGGGATAACATTCAACCAAAACACCAATGAAACCATTACCTCCCTTCCACAGCTGCGTAATGTACTGTGATGGAGGGATACAAGACTCTATAAAACATCAAACATCCTCTCTGTACCCCACAGCTCTCTCACACACTCCTAAGGAAAGCTTTGTCTGTCATCTCCCTGATCTGTGACTGGTGAGTTAGCATGATCCAGCGAGCGGTGAGACCTGGGGGAGGAGCAGACCTACACATGCAGACCTGGCACATCCTTACACCACTGGGACAACAGTACAAGGGATGATGCAGCTAACACTGTTTAAAGACTGAAACAAAAAAGAACATTAAGTGCCAGAGTCAAGTTCTCATGATGGTATTTCAAGTCATACTCGGCCAGCATATTTTACCTGTACCTATTTCTACAGAACTCTAGTTGAGAGTTACATACAGATCAATACCCACTGGGACAATTCTAGGCAGTTATTTGGTTTTGCATAGAGTTACTTAAAACTAATGTAAATCTCAGAAGAATGTGAAGGTCTTGGTTGATATGGTTGCCTTCAAAAGACCTATGTATAGACCTAAATTCTACAGTCCTCAGTCTCTGTTAAATCCTGGTGAGTCATATTTTCATAGGACGCACATTTCTACAAGATACTGCAAACAGACTTTATTTTATTTATCATGTAGGAGTGAGCAGTTAACAGAGCTGGGATTCACACCTTGGGATCAAAGGAGCATAGGTATTTGAAACCTGATGCTTATACTATTAAAATATCTGCTCTGGGACATGCTCCGTATGTTTTCCCTCTCTCCTCTCACAAGTTATATTCTGTAATAAAACCTTTATATTATCAAGCTTTCTGAATGTCATAAATTTACCAGAAAACTCTCCTTTAAAAGAAAAAAGCTAATACAATGAACTCTGGATGACACTGATTGACTTTTAACAGCCTTTCCTGGGCTTCCATGTGGTAGCAGCATTAGGCTTAGTCATAGGGACAAAGATATGTTTAGATTCTAAAAAAATGAGTAAGTTCTTGTGGACAGACCTTAAGCCAAACAGAAGGAAGGGATAATAAATCAGTGACAAATAAACATTTTATTTGCTAATTGTTTAAACAGGAGTTGCTTGTAATTACCTAAGTTTTAATGGTTTACTAAAGGAAACAAAAATTCTTAGCTAACACTTGTCTTTATTAGAAGTGAAGAGGGTTGTAAATGCACTGTACTATTATCTGTGCCTTCCTTCATGTGTTGTGATTATGTGTTCAGTAAATAGCACCCAGACTAAAAAGACCTTGTTGTGAAATCAAGCAACATTAACTCATTAAGTCAATAATTCATGGATTCTTTTATCTAAAGTGGCAACATCACACCATCAATTCACAAAACAGCCACTTCTCCGAAGTGTATGTGATGATAATAATGGATTTTCTAACAATACACTCTCAGAGCAAGGTCACCGCGCACAGATGCGGTGGACGCCATGATCTGACCTAGGTCAGCAAAACAAGCTTTATTATTGAACCTAATTATGAACTATCAAGATAATGGCCTAGACTAAACTGTTTCCTTAGGGATTATTTAGAAACTAGTCAGCCATTTTAGGTTCAAATCTACTGTACAGCACTACCTTCCAACGCAGAGCAAATGCTAGGTACAGTGCACATGCAGACATACTACACACCCATTTCTGAATATCCCCGTGGTTGCCAAAAACAACTCAGGTGTGCAAAGCACATCTTCAAATCAAGCTAAACTCAGTTTTTGATGGAGGCAAGCTAGTCAAGTGAAAACACAAAGAAAAAGGATGTATACAAATCTGCATGGACATACACAAAGGGGTAAATATCCAAATTTTGCTTTTGGTTTTGCTTAGATCTAGAATTAAAAGCCTTTTAATACATTCTGATAATAACACAATACTAAGAAGCAAAGAGAAATGAAGCAAAAAACTGTTTGGGATACCACTGGCTGTTTTCAGACCAAGCACAGTAACACTCATGATGTTTACAATCTATTTCAAATACATTCCATAAGAGAGCTCATGGAGGAAAAGTATTTCATGCTTCTTACATTTCCCATAACTTAAAATAATGCATGGGATCAATGCTGCCTAGTGTCATTTTTGCTCAGCTGAGGGTATTTTTACTTCTTCCCTCCCCCCCGCCCCGAAGAAAGATAAAACATTCCAGTTGAGTTCACCTCTCCAGCCAGAAAAGTCATTAAAATGTTTCCTCCCCTTGTGTGCTTCACACTGTAATTCTCCCAGGTATATAGAACTGACTCATTATTATTTTATATTTCAGCCCATGTAATTATATCCAAGTTTCAGAAAGGAATAGTTCCTTGAGATCAGAGATCTTCTTGTGTTAGAAGTAAAGCCAACCTCTGAGTACTCCTAGCAGGGGAAGATTGATTCCCTGTATGATTCTCTCAATTATTTAAAATTATCTTGTTTTTATTTAAGGTTTTGATTCATATGATAAGAAGAGACCTAGTTTAGAGATGTTTGTTTTTCTAAGATCAGAGTTCTGTTGCTGTGATAAACTTCTCACCTTTTCAGCTTCCAGTCCCAGTGAATCAGTCAACCTGTACGAATTAACATGATGTGATTGACCCTGTACCTTGCCCGTGGGTTCGTAATGAGATCCAACCCATGGGAAAACGTGCAGGGAGAAGGGAGGGGGCGGCTCAGCCTGAAACCTCTCCTTTAACCAGTTGGCCTGTGAACCCACATGAACTGGATATCCCATAGAAGTCATGGTTTGAAAGTAACCCTTTCAAATCACACTTGGAAAGGTTTGCATAGCCCTAGTGCTAATACACTGGGGCAATTTGCAGGAAATTTCGTATTCCTTCATTCCACACTGACAATGACTGAAGGTTCACAAGCTCTAGGCCAAAAGAAGCCATAAGGGAAAAGCAGTTTTTCACAAAAATCAAGATAAAAGAATGACTTTGTCATACATTGATGGAGAGAGACTTTAGGAATAAATGTATGATGGGAGAAAAAGCTTACTTTCAGCAGGGGCACTGCTGAAAAAGTAAATTTTTTTTAAGGAACAGACTTCTCCATTTCATATCCCAAAGTAGCCAGGCTATGTTTATTCTGTATCACACAGAGTTCTACAGCAAGGTTTCTGATTTTTTGTATAATCATTTAATACTGTCTGGAGGAATTTAAGAGTTGGGTTAGCAATAGCTGCTTAGGAGAACATTCCTAACCATGTGAATTAAAGGGTTTTTTAAAATTATCTTTTAAAGATTTGTGTAATAAATTATATGCTTTTTCTATTAATATGATAAGAAGAAAGAGCAGAAACTTCCCAGTCAGAATTAGAGGCTGCGGTAGCAGCATTCTCACATGAAGTACAGGTTAGACAGCAGAACCGGATACCAAGTGTATTATGTATCAACTGAGGTATAGAAAAAAAACATCAAGCATTCCTTCAAAGCCCTAAAAGAACCCAAGCCATTATTTTAGAGGAAATTCAGAAGGAAAAACAAACATCAGTTAAAAAAAAATTAAAATTCACAGGGAACTGGTGCCAAAAGAAAAAAATCCTAAGCTCCTGAAATGCCAAGGAAGAAGTTGGAAAACCCCCCCCCCCTAAATATAAGGACTGACTGCTCCTCATCTGAAATAAACATAACGACACCATCTCCCAACAGAAAAGCTCTGGCTCTGAATTTAAAACCATCTGTCAGTGAAAGCAAATTGTTGTGTTCTAATAGCTCAATGAAGAGAAGAACCAGCCCAGTTATGGTACGGTCCTATTTACTCCTTCACAACAGCAGCTCAGATGCCTTTCAATGACAGCTTGATCAACGTCAATAAATTTGGGACTGAAGTCGGTATAGGCCTCCAACCTACAACATTTTTGCACATGCCGTATTTCTACAGTTCTCATGGATTTCATGAAAACATGGAGCTGCCAGATAATGTCCATGTCAATACCAAAACATAGTTTTAGACATCTAGTGGGAAGTAAATGAAATTTGAAAGCAAAGTTTTTCTGCAATTCAACATTCTGGAGCAATCCTGCTAACTTTCCCACCCTTTACCCTCCTGCTTTTGTCCCTTTGCTCCTCACCTTGCCATGGCTGCACCAGCTGCAGCAAACGGCTGGAAACGAAAGCAGCTGCAAGCTGAGGAATGGCACAGCAGGGAGACAAAGAGCCAGTGCTTAATAAAGTCTTTGGGCACAAAAAACGCTTTCCTTCTATAGGAAGTAGAATACCTTGGTTTTGCACCCTTGCTCCAGCAAGCCACCTCAGTACTTAAGTTATATTTTTAAGACATTATGATGACACTCATTCTTTTGCAGTGCCCTACTTTCAGGAAGCTATACATGGTTTCCCTGCCATGGGCTGCAGGGGACATGGGGTCTGAGCAAAACATCACAGAAATTAACAAGGATCTTCTCATTCATATAATTAGACTTCAGTGTATTTTTGTGGCACAACGTGAAAACAGAGGGTGCAGAAGGCACCTGAGTTACTGCATTGCTAATTAACATTTCAGGAACCTTTCTACAAAGGTAATGTAAAATAGAGGTAACTCCAAAAAGCATTTGATACAGTGAATTTCTAGGATATAAATGATAGTGGGAAGCACTGCGAAGTCTTGCATAAACCGTAAACATTTTAGTCAATCTGATTTTCTTCTTCTTTGTGTGTGCACACACCAACCTGGTGCTACATACACCCCCACACCTTTGGGAAGCAGACCAAGCCTTTTCCACAACCTCACAATACACATGTGCTGAATCAGGCCAATGTATTTCTTCATACATAAGTGCATGCAACAAAATCAATTGTCTGGAGCATTATCTGATGTAGCCAGCCAGTGGAAGGCTACTTTACATTTTGTTTATGCCTATTCCTGTTCACTGTTTTAAAATAAAGCATCTCTAAATGGTGATAGCTTTTCACTATAATTCTGCTACACTTCTAGATTCCAGATAAGGAAGGAAATGCTGAACAGACATGACTACAAAATGTTAAGAGGCAGAATACTTTACCGCATTAAAAACAATGTCTCATTTAAATGAATTTCAAGGAATATATATTCTTTCTCTCCTATCTTGTCTTGACTACAATATTGAAAATAGAGGTAAGATTGAAAGGCATCAGGCCAATCCTTTGATAGCAGTAAAGAGAAACTTCTTTACAGACTGGACTATACTTCTAACACTGTTCTTCCCACCTTCCTACAGTCCTCAGTTATTGCCAGATCCTTGCTGGAATCAACAGTTTTTATCTGATTGTGACTGTAGATAAGTATCAGGATAGTAGAGTTACTAGCTACAATAAGAGGATACACAGCTTTTGTGCTAATAAGCACTTCTGTTTAAATGCTAAGAGCAATTAGTCCTTTTGTGTCAACTATTGATTATGCAGACTGATAGACAAAAATCCCACACAGCCTCATTCTTCTTTCTCCTGGATTTCTAAAGACCAAACTGGCTTAAAGCGATTGTAAAGCAGAGTGATATTCCACCACTGGAATCGAGAGCAGCTTAGCTGCTTGAAAGAGCAACAGTGATGGGTTCGACTATGAGTGAGAAAAGCAGTTTCTGATGTATTTCCTTTCCAGTACTATTTCATGAAAATATCCAATTTTGGTACCAGCTTTCTAGAACAAGTATGAAGAAGGTTATTTAATTTAAAAGTTTTAATTATAAATAATTATCGTTGTTTCTAATTATAACTTTTTTTCTAAAATTGACCTTTTGCACAGTTAATCTACATGCACTCAACTTAAAATTTGGTTTCTAAAGAATAAACACAGTTCAAAGTTTGTGGATTTAGAATCATCTTCTGACTTAAGCATGGGGCACCAGCATGATATCTTCAACCATAACTACCACACTTATAGACAAACTGCTTGTTTTATTTACAAATCATTCAGCATCAATAAAATGATTTTAGAGGGTCTTTTATAAAAAGCTTTAAATAAGAAACAACAATTATATTGCAATAGTACAAACACACATATTAAAATGTTAAAATGCTCGTTATAAAAAGATGATAAAATAAAAAGACAGAGATAAAGTAAGGATAAAAAGATAAATCAAAGTGCATAAAAACGTACTGTTTCAAAACAGCATTTGGATTTTATATGCTGAATCACCTCCAGGTTCTAAACACATTTAAGCTGAATATACAGAAACACTGAAAGAGTAATTGCCTGGCATAAGAGTCACAATTTTCATTGGTGGCAACAGAGTCAACAGTTGCAGCAGGTGTTACAAGCCTGTTACGGTATTAACTAAGTGCTTACTATTCCTATGATTATTCCTTTAGGCATATTTTCATCAAAACATGGGAATCCTTGAAAACCCAGAGCAAGAGAAAGTTGGAATTCAGTATCTCCAAATTTGCAGCAATTTGCTGAAGATCCCTTTTCAAGACAGAAACATAATGTGGATTAAAAGAAAAGCATAACCTTGTATAATTCCATGTGAAAAGGAGCAACACATTTAATTTTGTGTGTGACTGCTTTTCCATAGTTTTTATACTGCTGCACTGCAGCTTCACACGAAAGTGACTGTGAGGCTATTTCATGAACTACTCATTGATCTCTGTGAATTTATTACAAACACTCTGGACCTTATTATAACAGCATCCTTGAAAGACAAGCATTTTGAATGTCACAAGGAGATGTTGCTGTAATAAAGGGGAATGTAATAGGCCTTCATGCACAGTATTTGCGAGCCAGAACATTTTCAAAGAGAATAATGTAAGTAAGCGCCTTATAAGGAAGTCGGACCCTATACATATTGCAGTTTGAAGATTTCTTGATATAGTACATTAAATCTATAGAAGGATTCTGTCTTCAGACATACACAGGAGCATACTAGCCTGTATTATACTCATGTTTTGAAGACAGCACACAATTTTCCAAGAAAATTAATATACTTTTATCATTATTTTGCCAGCATAAAGACGAACATGGAGTATGAACATTTGGTGTACATCACCAAAACTGACAAGAGCATTAAATTCCTGTGAATGTATAAAAAATTTGTAAAAACTGATTATTATTTAAATTTCTGGGGTAGTGTTTTGATACTTCTATTGCTTGACATGTTTGGAACTGCTGCTCTAAATACAATACTAGGTGTCTAAAATCCTCACGTGGTCTAGATAGTATCTGGGCCCATATCACAAGCATTCACACAAAGGAACTACCAATATAAGAGCTAAATTTCTGTTCAGATAATGCATAAATGTCTTCAGGGTTATTGGTATTTGACACATGCAAAATCATTGCCATGTATTTTGGCAAGTACCTATTAGCACAGTCATTTATGAAGTTTATATGTTTAGTATCAGGTTATTCACGACTGCATTTTAAAATCAAGTAATGTAATTACACGTCTGCCATATCTGATTAATGTTTTATTTTGCCAGGATTTCTTCAGCTTAAAAATACCTTCTCTGTTGTTTTGCTTTCCATGAGCACTGTTGATCCCATTACTGAAATCTCTACTCAACCATTAGGTTACTTTTTTTAAGTGCATGCATTGCTTTTGAAAGCCGTTGAACTTCCAGATTTATGACACTGAAAATCTAAGCCATTGATCCACCAGGCAAATGCATCACAGAGAGCACTGGCAACGTACAGTAGCTACTTTACTGAAGAGCTACTTCAACAGGCTGACCCGGGGCCTGTCTCTAGAAGGGAGAAGAGTTCAGTCTTCTTGAGTCACTGAACTTTGCAGTCCGAGCCAGAAAGCGCACAAATACCACGTATTGCCACGGTGATGGCAGATCAGCATTAGTGTACACAGCTCATTGCTTTGAAGCCTGGTTAGATCTTGGCATTCTTTGCAGCCACAGTACATAGGACTACATTTGCAAGATGTATCCTTTAAAAACAGCATACATTTACTAGAAATGTGGCAGGCCTTTTCTTGAAGATACACCACAAAACTGGAAGCTTGAGCAAGGCTTTAAATAACACACTATTGACACACAGCTCTGAAAACATACTGGGTTTGGAAACGTGCTGAAATGGGATTGCCTGGAACAAGTACTAATCCTTCAAGGGCAAAAGCCAGATATGGTTGCTTTAAAAATCTTGATGTGAAGTAATGACAAAATATAGAACAATATAGATAAGTCAGTCCTGACCCACTGTCACTTTTCAGTGACACTTCTAGTGCTCAGATGAACAGTAATATTTGAAATGCAATAGCTAGCTAAACAGTGAACATTAATTAACTGAAATAGAAAGGGTTCCAAACAGATCCTAAAAAACATAGAGAAAGTTAGATACAACTTGAGTTTTAACAGCTCTTCATAATTTACCTAATGCATAATGGTTCCTGGAAGATACATGCCTGTCAAACTTATTTTTATTCAGCTGTAACTCAGTGTTCAGAAAGGTACACATTCATGTCTAAAGGAAAGACTCCCTCCCAAGAACAGGCAAAAGATATTTTAAACATATTACATAACAAAAAAATTTCATATTTAATAGAATATACCTTGGGTGTAGGAACGACAGCTGTAAAGCAGCTTGCATGAAAGCTTACACTGGGCTTTTTTGTTGGCAATAGCAGCTACATTTGATACAGTGAAACAATTTCTGCTGGTGCAGGATTGTCCTGATGCTCCACAATAGGTGTGTTTGCTTGCATAAGCATATCCGGCATGAAGAGACAATAGCCAAGAAATTACTCTAAGTCAAAGAGAAAAGCAGAAACTTAACTCCTAAAACTTTCAGCTTCTCCAAACCACTATACAAATGAGAAAAAGGCATGTGCCTCCATTTTTATATTCTGGCCAATCAAGTTGGGAAGGGCTTGGACAATGGATGAGACATGGACACGATGCATAATTCCAATCATCTGGAAAAAGTACAATTTACCACTGTGCTCAAAAAAAAAAGTATAAGCAGATGTTAGGAGCATATTTACAATAAATAAGGAAGCAAGAATATTAATATGGGAAATTTGGAAGGGAAGTATCATGGGATATATTTTTCTCAGGACAGTGGTTCTTCAAGAAGAGAATTAAAGACTTCCCACCAAAAAAAATCCTCCTGATTCCATATCAAACACTTAAAAAAGGTATTTAACAAAAAAATATTTGCAGTGAATTCTTGTATTATTTCTATGTCGTAACTGTAGGAAGGTAGTCAGAAAGAGGCAAAATGTAGCATTTAAATTTACCGCTTGAAAGAGATGTGTATAAGCATTTAGAAAGAAATATACATCTGCTATTAAACATTAGATAGGAATACACTAACAATTTACTGTAAAATCAGCAGTTACAATTA
Source organism: Oriolus oriolus (assembly GCA_013400235.1). Taxonomy (NCBI): domain Eukaryota; kingdom Metazoa; phylum Chordata; class Aves; order Passeriformes; family Corvidae; genus Oriolus; species Oriolus oriolus. The sequence continues at coordinate 43,120 of VXBT01009942.1, read as the reverse complement.
ATAACTGCTGCTGAGGGAAGCAGATAAACATATAGCAAGAATTAGACCATTCTTAGACTGGAGACTTTTCTTCCTTGTGAACTTCTTTAAATGCCTAGAATTAGTGTCCTTTTTTTCTTCATTTAAGGTAAGTATTCTCTCATGTTTTATGCAATTGGTTTGCTAAAGAAAAATAGTAACTTCTGTATAATGTAATTTAGGACGAATTAGAAACTTTGAAGTATGCTTTGGTGTTGTAAAAATGATCTTAATCAAGGTTTACCACTAATATATTTACAAGAATGTCTGAAATGTTTTCCTGGAATCAAAGAGAAAAATTCTCATTTTCATAATGTATCATGTGACAAAA
>VXBT01009942.1:0-42749 GCA_013400235.1 Oriolus oriolus | reverse complement strand
AAAAAAAAAAAAAAGAAGAGGTGTAATTGCACTACCATTTCTGACCATTACAGTTGTAGTGACTTCTGGAGTCTTCTACATTCATTAGGTGTCTACAGGCCCCAGTTCCTGATGTCAGTAATGATTAGAGTCCTGTTGCTGTGAGAAGGCTGATTAAGGAGCCCACCTGGAAGTGCCAGGATCTCTCTCCTCTCCTGCCGGCACATGCAGATCCACTTGTAAACTCCAAGGTTACAAGCACATGCTTTTCAAAAAATCTCATTCAACTTTTCAAACTGGTACAATTTACAAAAGTAAGTTTCGACTTAAGGGCAGAAGAAACTCTGAGGAGCTGTCTAGCAAGCAAGATCCAAGCTCAATTTTCAAGAGCAATGTTTTTCATAAAGAATTAATTAAGTTAAAACATTGTTCCTGCAGCCAAAACTTGATACACTGATGCAGAAGGATTAATACAGCTAAGCATCACAGAGATGAAGAATTTCCTTCTAATTAAAACTTTCTGGCAAGATAACTGAATTGCCCTCATATTAAAGATTAATGCTTTTGATAGCTTTGATGGCTCAATATCCCCTGTAAATCATAAGAGTAAGATGCTTAAAAAATTGATTCAAGCTTATTAATTGCAAAAATAAATAAATATCACAGCATCTGCAGCAAATATAAGAAGTTGAGCAGCAATCACTGGCAAGTTAACTTTAATTTTTTTTTTAGCACACTGCATTAGTGGAGTAACTAAAGCATTGCTGCCTCAAGGCTGCATCTTGCAGCTTCCCCATATCTATTAGACAAACATTCACTGACCCATGTGGGTTTATGGAAACTGCTGTGTTTACAAGAATAAACTTATTTTCCCTTCAGCAGGTGTGCAGCTGGGCATTAACCTGTCCTTACCCAGAGAGGGTATATGCCAACTGGAAAATCAGCTTCCAGCAGGTGGAAACACAGAACCACTCCAAGGTTAAGCCCAGAGGATTTTCGTATTCTCATTCCAAACTTTACTCCTTAACCCTAGTTATTTTGAATTTATGGACTTTTCCAGTGGTTAGCCAATAAAAGCAAACCCTTTCTTCACATAAAGGTGTTTTCATCTGAATGGGAGCAATATAATTTATTTCAGCGTGAATTCAGACATTGCAAGCTTTATACAGTGCTCTGCTAGAAGCCCTGCGTTAGAAGTGCTTGAATTCGTGTTGAGCTCTCAACAATATTGACCTTGGACTATATGGGACTATTTTTGGAAAATATTATCGAGAGATTTTTTATTTTTTAATTTGTTCTTTAAGAGATTAATGACAAATCAGCTGAAGATCAGAGTCCAATAAAATTCAAGCTATAACTTGTTTAAAATAGTATATTGCTACTTCCTGTTTTCCTGCCTTTTGACACACAAGGTCAAAGCAAAAATAGAAGGTGTAGAGGTATCATCTACCTGGACATACTTCCAGTTCACAGTCATTGAGAAACTTCCCAGGACTCAAACTATTTCAATAAAATAAGTGGAAGCTTTGTTCTCCTGAGGCATGTGGTGTATAATACTTCCAGGCTTCCTTTTCAAGTGCCACTGGCTAACAGGTTTTGGAAATTAAAATTTAACAGGAATACTTTTTTTTATTCCCTTATACTGCTCTTATTCATCAACTCTGCTCTTGGAAAACTTACAGAAGCAATAACAGGAATACAACAAAAGCAGTCCATTTTTAATTATGGAAATACATCACCTGGAGATACAACTTTTTAACCAACCTGGTTTCGGTTTATTCAGGTCCATTTTAGTATTTACTTTCTACTCCAGTGTGTTACATGTTGGTAATCTTTTATATTAGTAGGCATTAGAGGTAAAAGAGAGCAAAATTTGATTACATATGCTAAAGAACAGTACAGGAGACACTGTAAAGTTAATTCTCTCCTGCAGGATTTGGAGAAGAGAGAGCTTCAAGAGTGCATCAAGGCAAATTCTGATTTCATGACTCACAAGGACACTAAAGTCGATTGCATGTACAAGAACTAACCCATCATTTTTACTTATAGAAAACCTTACTACATTTTGTCAGTGCTTCTCCAGTTAAAACAACACAAAATATCTTATTTATTTGTCTGAAGAACCAGTTGCTGTATCTTGAAAATAAGATATATTTTGAAAGTAACATAGAAGTATTCTTGGAGTAAAGTTTCTGGTTTTGTTTTAAGAGACCTGGGGGGCCTGAGATAAAGGAAACCAGTGAAAATCTTTAAACTTGAACCCAGTAACAGGCACTGATATTTATTTGTACTCTTGTTTGAGCACTTCATGTTCACAACCATTTCCACATATAAGGTTGAATTTGAAGGCTGTCTGTGTTTAATTGCAGAAGGAACAATAACCTATAGCCTGATCCAATACAGGTGACATTTGCCCTGTTCACTAGGGAGCATCTTTTTACTGTTTGCAGGAACGACTGACTACTGCACTAATTTAATGGCTGCTTTGGAATGAATCTGCAGATACAGCCACGTACACCCTGCCCTGGTGCAAGAAAGAAAAATAAAAAATCAAAAGAGATTGACACTAAACACTGAGTACAGGAAATAACACAAGCATCTGGGTCTTTGTGGAGCTGTTGTAAATGGATCTAGTTCCCTAAAAACTTTGCTATAATGTTGTCTCTGCAAACGGCTCAAGGTCTTAAATATGTAAGCACAAAAAAACTGCCTTCAAATTTCATTTCTATTTTGAAAAGGAAACTCCAAATAGCTTAGAGTGAATATTATCTTATTTTTTGTCTCAAATACAGAGGGAATTTAGCATAGCCCACTTTGACCACAAAACCCAGCCCAATCTTGTTTTTCTGGTTTTTTAAAATTTCAATACTTGCTTACACATACAGGCATCCTCATGCACTTCAAAGGTACTGCAGCAACAGGCTATATAGTTTAACTTAAAGCAAATTAAAAAGAGTTGAAAGAATCCATAGTACTGCCTTCCCTTTTGAAGTTCAGGAATACTTTCTTTAGCTTTTTAAATTTATAGTTGGCCTATCCCAGCCCTTGGGGATTCAGAGTCTACTCTCATTGAATAAGACTATTTCCTCAGTGGGGGCCATGTACACTTAAAATAGTGGCAAACACTACCCCAAGAGTCCCCCTTGCAGAAGACAGATCTCATTCTAATCAGAATTTCATCATCCTATTGCATATTTTTAAAATGAATTGTTCCTTTTTCAGGTGTGCTCACGCCACTATTCCAGAGCACACCTGAGAGCACATTAAAAGTCAATGGAGTAACTCCTACTAAATTCACTGGGCTTTGAAATCAATTGCTTCACATTGATTTCAAATGGAGCTGAAAAAAGACTTGTGTGGGCTTATGAAGTTGGAACTGAGGAAAAAACTACTGCATTTGCCCTTATTATGGTAAATAAGGTCAGCAAAATGAAAACTGCATCATTTTTACAGCCAATAGCTCAGACAGGATAGTGTCAGCAGAGATTTCCTCATTTGAAATTGAGGTCAACAACGAACACACTTAGATGCCTGAAATTCAACATCCCAAAAAAATACACGCAAAGAAGAAATGGAGAACTTCACCATTCAGCTTTTCCTCAGACCAATATTTGAATGCACTGCAAAAGGTGATCAGGAAGAATTTTTCCTGAGAAACTCGGTAGGGCCCTGTAGTGTGAGTGGGGTTACGCTTCTTGTAAAATTCTTTCTTCTGGGAGGTGTGATGTGGATACACAGCATCCCCTGCGAAGCAGAAAGATCACTGGACATACAAGTGACATGCAAGGTCCAAGGTCTGTCCATGCACCTGCCTAAATTTTTGCTTGCCTTAAACAGTAGCAGCACCACAAGATCTCTTAATTGGGTGCTCCAAATTTCTTCTTCTTGGGCTCAGACACCTCCCTGTTTTCTCACCACTGCCACCCTTGCCTCATTACAAACCCTCCCTTTGCAATGGGGTGTCATTGCTCAAAGCTACCACATTACAAAAGGGGCTGTGCAACCACTGCATTTCCCGACTGAACTGAGTTTGTCGCTGTCAAGGAAAAACAGATGAAGGAGCCATACCCTGGAAAATGAAGACAGTTAAAACATCTGTCTAATAGTAATGTGGTCATTAAAGAGGGAAATACTCCTTGCTTATTGCTTTGAATCATGCAGAAGATATTCCCTGCCTATCCCTTCCTACCCCTGAGACTGGAGATTATGACAGAGAGGATATGAGCTGAAACAACAAGCACTGGGAAAGGCAACACCCCCCATTATGCTGGATTTCTAGGGATAGAACGCTTTTTGGAGAAGTGAGCCAGATCTGTTAGCAATGAGGCATGGTTCTTAAGACCCCACAAAAGACAGAAAAGCATGTTTATTTCAAAAAAGTGAAACAATCAGGGAATCTCACATTTTTCATAATTTACAGTTAGGACATTAAAAAAAAGATATTTACAACAAAGTGTTCTCAGTTGGTTGTAGAAATAGCTACAGGAGACAAAGAACTGGAAAATCAGAAAATTTAGCATTTCTGCTTTTTCTAGAAATATCATGGAATGGTAAAGATTCAAGTGAAGCTAATACAACGGACTGACAGTCTGTTTTCTTTTAAAAAATAGCCTGTTCCCTCTGTAAGAATAGTCCCCAAAACTATATTATTTTCTGACAGAAAGATTATTATTGTTTCATCTTTATTTATCTCTAGGAAGAGGCAATTCATCTAGAGCCAGAATTAGAGTAGTGAAGAAAAGCAATCTGTGTCTAAAGTATTAAGCCAAATAAGGCAAACAGTGATTCTTAACAATGAAAGGGAACTTTTGCAGAATGAAGAACTTCAATGCCTTCAGTCAGACAGAACTCTAAAGACAAGTGGCTTTAATCCTGCAGGGAAGCTGGAGAGCTCTGGGGAAGCAACCAGCTTTGAGGAGCAACAGCAGTGCTCTTGGGAAGCACCACTTTCCCCAGACAAGAAACTGGACCTGGGGAAATCAGCAAGATTCTACAAAGGCAGAAACTTCTGTAGGCAGCTAATAAAACCATTGTGTGTACAGTGAGCACACACACACAATTTAGACTGTAAAAAGGACTCGTTAAAAAATAACATTAGTCAAAATCCTTGAAACACAACCTTAGATGCTTTAAAAAATTTGCCTTGGAATTCTCTTTCCTCTGTTTTCCTTGGAAGCACATTTTTCCTTAGAAACAACTAATTCAAGATGACTTTCTCTAGTTTCTAAAATATTATACCAGAGTTTTCTCAGGTAATCAAATTAAATACACAAGAAAACTGCATGTTCTTCAGTTCCAAATTGAAAAGAACCATTCATCACCACATAGCTGTGTAAATTAACAAGCTTCGCTGGTAAAGCACTAACAGGCTCTTTGATATTATTCACTACTACCATCTAAGGTGAATAATTGTGGAATCAGGCCATCTGCCAGCTGAGAAGTTCTGTCACTTTTACTCTGAGTATTACTTTACTTTGCAAGTTGACCTGTAATGAGATTCTGATGGGGATAGATAGAAGCTTTTCAGCCAGCCTAACTCAATGATGAAAAATGATGGGTATGAAATTACACTTTTTTCATATCATTCTCCTGCTTCTTCTGCTGCAACCCTGTAGCTTCATTTTTTAAGCTATAGATAAGGATTTTATTACAACTTAGGGTAATAAGAAAAGATTACCACCTGAACAGTAAGACTGGCAGCACTCAAAGACATGGGAAGATTCCCCTCCAAGGTTTCCCCAAAATGCATTTTCTGAAAGGGTGTTGTGCTCCATCACCCACTTTCACACAACTCCCGTAACACACCCAAAGTCCCACATGCCACCACTGGCCGGTGCACGTAAAAGCACACACAGCAGAACTCAGGGCCTTTTCACAGAAGATGAGTTGTTGGTTGCCGCCCCCTCTGTGTCTGCTCAGGGTCTGGTGGATCTTGATGTTCCCAGGATGAGCAGCACCGGATGAGCAATGTCAGCTCAGCACATACTTGTTGCTAGCAAGGAGTCACCTGAAGAGCAGCCTGACACCACCACTGCACTTGCTTTCCTAAGGCACAGCCGATTCCAAGGCCAGCTTCATATTTACTGGCAAGGTGGTTTCAAACTGGGGAAGGACAGCTTTCAGTCCTACCACAATATTAAATAATGTAGAGGAAAAATGTGACTATCAGCAAGAGGCCAAATTCATTTTCTTCTAACCCTTACTAATCCACAGAAGAAGCTGGCTTTGAGATGAACTGAGGTGAAAATGTTTGCTAGGTAGTTTATTTCCACTTCTCTTCCAAAACCTAAAATGATACACACAAATCAGAATATTTCATTTCCATGGATCTGAAATCCACGAATACCACACTTTTTCTCCTTGTATGAGAAGAGATGGTCCACAGACCGTAAAATACAGCAGGAGACGAGCCATCAGTGTTCAAAAAGTTCCTGCCACAATTAGTGGCGTTCACAGCTTTGCAGGGGTAGTGGCCTGAGCACTGCTTCTCCTGGGCAGTTCCCACTACCAGAAGCTGGATAGCATAAGGAGTTATAGACACCTTTGTCCTGAGAAATTAGATTCTAAGAAGCACAATAGAAACAAGTGCAAGAAATCAACCTAGCCAGTAAGAGGAAACAGGCAAGATGCTATGGAAACAAGCTTATTCAGGTACAATTTTCTGGAAATATGAATACAGGCAATAGATAAGTGAAGGTGTGAATATTTCAATTAATAATGGTGCAAACAGACCTGCAAGTGCCTGGTTGTCAGCTGGGTCATTATTAGGTTTTTGCTTCTGAGCAAAGAGAGGTCTCCAGAAAGAACAGTGTACGGCAGCAGTGTGGCCTTTTGTAGGAGGGGAAAAGCACAGTTTTTGGAGAAGACCAAGGCGTTTTTGTTTTAAACACAGATCATCCTGGGTCCCTTGGTTACTTCAGGGTAGTTCTCATATTTCATTCTCTGTTCAAAAGGAATGTTTGGGCTGGCTGCCTCTACGTCTGTTCATCCTCAGCTCTGCCAAAAGTTCGTTTTGAGCTGCAAGCAATTGACCACAGAGGAATTGGCTATCAAATAATTGATTTCTCAGAGCTTGTATGGCCTCAAACAGGTTTAGAGAGTGCTGAAGCAAGACAGAGTTTAAGGCTGTCTCTAATTCTGCAGCTCGTCAAGATGAGAGACAGCTTTATGGGCATTTCCAAACGTGTGGCTCTGCAAGCAGCCAAACGTGTGGGGACTCATAGCTGAGGTCTGGAAGATAATACCCAGTACAGTCATTCTCCACCTGTGCTGGACACAATTTGCAGCACAGCTTTTGTTGTCTGGGCATTTTCTATTTCCTTTCAAAACTGAATAAGCAGCAGGATTTTCCTACAACCTCATTCCTTTAAAAACAAAAGTCTGGGTTTTTTTAAACACTAATACAAAACACACTATCATTGTCTCCAAGACCAATAACTCCTGTGACCGATTTCCATTGTCTGCAGGAAAACATGACAGAACAGTTCTAAAAATTTCTCAGTGGAGTGAAAAATGATAGATTTCCTGACCACATAACTATTTCAAAATTTACCAGTTGATTTAGTGAAGGCCTTCAATTTGCTTAGTTAAAAGGTCTGTGGCTTCGTTTTCTTAAAAAAATATAAAAATCACCCTACTACCTAAATGTTGTGTTGTTACACTTGCTAGCAACACCGTTAGAGGATGCTCTGACAGTCCTGGCACCATGACTGAAACGTACATGAGCTGTTAAGTTTTGCTTTGTTATGCTGAACAGTGAGGAATGCTACAGATTCCCTTAAGGAAGCATTTCTTTGTCTATTGCTCAGGGGCATTTCAGAGTACCTATATCAGTATCTCTAGAGTCTTTTTCAGCTATTAATGATTTCAGTAAAATGTGAAAAACTCTGCAAAAACTCAAGGCTCTTCTGACGGATAGAAATTTTGTTAATGTATGAATTAACTATACATGTGGTTTTTAAATTCAATTTAAGCCCGAAAATCTAACCTTGGGGGTTTGAAATAATGGGACATTAACTTCACTGCCTTTTACAAACTACCATGAAATATAAGTAAATGACAAAGATGAATAAAATCAGAATGATAAATGTTTTATAGTCGGTATTTTTTTAAAATAATGTTATTGCCATTGAAAACCTAAGTGAAATGAATTCGGTCATTCCAGCTTAGTCCCTGGTGGACAATATTCCACATTTCAAAAGCATCACACATAATTTGGCAAAATTGGCAGCTTTGGCTCAGATGTGGCTTAGGGCTGAGTAAGCATGCAATTCCCCTAGTGAGAGTGCCCCTTTCCTTGAGGGTTAAGGTCAATGGCTAGTCACCGTGGGCTACAAAGGTTGATATTGTCCGCTTGTATTCAGCTCAACTACAGCCCCAGAACTTCAGCTGCTGGTGATGCACAGCCTCCCAGTGCCAGGAAATATATTATACTCTTCCCTTAAATATACATGCACCTTCCCTCTCTTCCATTCTCCCAGATAAAACACATACTTTCCCTTTCCAGGACAGACAGCCCTTCAGTCAGTTCTATAATCCTTGTCTTCCCCCTCCTCCCCTTCCCATCCCACAGTAATATTTCACCTTATACTAGATTTAAAAGATTGCCCATTCTTGACCCAGAATACAGCTGGGCAATATACTAGTTTAATGGCAGGAAAACAGGGGCATCAATGGAAATTATAGAAAATCAAATTGAACAGATGTCAGGAAGCACATCAGGCATTGTAAATGTGAGGGATGCCCATCAGACAAGGTTATGGAGGTGAAAAAACAGAACACGTGAAAAAAGCAGGGCAAGAACAAGAAACCCAGCCCTCCCCCAGCTGCCAGTGACATGCTTTAACTGATGCATTGGGAAGGTTATTTTGTGCCAGCCTTCAAAGTGACAACGGAATCGACTGGATTGTGTGATTATAAAATATGACAAACAAGCGTTACAGTTGCTACAATGTTACAAAAATAATTTTAAAAAATCCTTAGTCTCATTAAAAGTTAATGGGGATTTATATCCAGCCCTGAAAGTATTGAGACATCTTTGATTTCACAGGAATTTTCCACTGATTTTAACCTACAGAGAGACAGGGTTGGTTTCTTTTTCAAAGGTATTCAGATATTTAACACAATAGATTGTGTCCGCTGGGATTTTAATACAGTCTAGACATGTAATTCTTATTAGTGACACTTTTGAAATGCCCACTGTCACCTCATCAGCATTCTTGGCATTTAAATAACTTCACAGGATTGGTTTAAGATTTTTGTGCCTTTATTACTGCATCCAAGGAAAATGGCAGAATCAGATCCAAACACTAGCAGGTTACATGAACTCCCTTCCTCCAGTCAGGCAACTCCACTCATTGAAACGATGTAACACTAGCACAAGTTTCGCTTTCTTTCATCTTACTAACAGTACGAACAGTAGTCAGTTCAGGTTTTGAAAAAGAACAAACAGACCTTGCTCCATATTTTGAGACAATTATTGTCTCACTGAAAGTAGCGTTTACGTCACAAAGTATCTTTTTTCATAAGGTTGCCAAATCATATAATATTGCATAGAATTTTCTGTCAATACATATGCTTTTTAAAAGAGTATGTAATGCACATGAGAATAATTTGTTCAGTCTCTGTCAAGAGCTGTATTAATATACATATATGACTGACAAATGATTTAAAAGTTGCTTTAACAAGAAATACTATCTTGCCCAAGTAGTTTTTAAAATGCCTTCTGTTAATTTAGATATTAATTTATTCTAAATAAGTTAATAAATGATTACCATATGGTTTTCCTATTTTGTGCTATTAAAACTTGATCAGATTGTTCCCCTAACAGATAGTCATTAGGGAATGTTATTCCACCCCACACCTGAGCCTCAGAGTGCTTGGCTGGAAGGCAGGGAGACACAGGTAGACACTGAGGTCCAATGCTGAGACAAGCTGAGAGCAAACAGGGCCAGGCTGAATCTCTGCCTACACAGGTCAGGGGTCTCTAAATAGATCAGAAAAATTTATGTTCATTCTAGACTACAAATTTGCTCCTGGAGACCCTGGCACACAACTATGCATTGCTTGCAATGAAGTTCAGGCACAAGAGTTTATAAAGGTCCTGTGGGACCAGGCACGGAATCAGACAAGTTTTGAAAGAATCACTACTTATCTATATGCACTTAAAAACATCTAAATTATACTTCTGCCTAAAAAGGTATCACCAATCACCTATCATATACGCTTGCTGAAAAGGCGTTTTAGTTTCTCCACGTACTGAGCAGCAGTCCCTGCTACTTGCTCTCACCACATATAGTCAAAGCCCTTGACCGTCACTTGGCTACTCTTAGCCGACCACAGTTCCACAAAGTGTGCACTTTACTAGTTCCAGGTATTTCAGAGTAATGAGACACAGAAAATTAAACATAAAGACAAAGCAGCACAAGAAAATTTGGCCAGCAGGGCCCAAATTCAACAGTTTCAAACTTTTCTTTAAAGCCAAAATGCTTTAAAACTACTACCAGAAGCTTCCCTTAACTGAAGACATGGTCAAGTAATGTGCAACTCAGATCTCAGTAGGAAGCGATGGTACAGAGAATATTAAGGTTTAAGTGCGCTAAATCATCCCAGAGCATTTCCCTTTCTACCAGCCAAATCTACCTCCTTGCTAGAAATGAGACTTGTCAAAATTGGGATGTCTGACAAATATCATCTCTGAGTTCAACATGAGGAAGCATTCTCAAAAACCCAACTTTTTCTCCCCACCAAGTTCAAAAATCTGCAAAAATATCTGTTTACTATCACAGAGCTGAAGGTCGCTACAAAACCACCTTGCTCATCATTTTGTTCATTACTTCCAGTTCTTAATTGTTTGGACCAAGTCACACCAGCTCATCTTTAATTGGAATAAAGAGTTAATCTTTTATACAAAGGACCCAGCTGAGTCTTTGTACGTGTTTGAATGTGTAAAGGGCTTTTGGCAGTTTAGAGTGTGTGTGGTGTTAGCAGGATTTAGCTCATTAGCAAACCACAAAGGCTCTGCTGACACTGTACTCTGGGTAAAATACATGAGGCCAACCTACACCCTGTGGACATGTACAGCATAACTACATAATAAACAGGCATTTATTAATAATTTTATCTGTCACACATGTAGAAGGAGAGGGTGAGAAGTCAAAAGCTGTCATATGTTGCAACTAAAGAGGCATAATTAAAATGATAAGTGTCATGTGATTATAACCCTTGAAGAATTAATCTAGCATGAAACAACAATGGTATAAATACAACAGCATATGTTCCAAAAATTAATTTCACATAATAGGCAGCTGATGTAAGCATTTAGACCCAATTATGTATGGTCATACAATAGCAGCTGATGCATGGAAAATCCCTTCTACAGTGTATACTAGAATAATCCCATTATAAATGAATGAATGGAAAGACTCTAGAGTCTTTGCACTAGTACGTATTTACAGACAATCAGAATTTATGGAAATATTATGTAGCTTTAACTTCTCCACTCATTTGCCTTCAAGGTCTAACTTTTCAAACCAAATGTTTTTCCCCAGTATCTCAGATATTTAGCTGTTCTGCAGAGGCAGGATTTGTGGTGACAGCAGTTACGGCCTACGGATTTCTTTGGCCTCAGTTTTAAATAATTTAAGCTAATTATTTAATTTCATAATTTCTACTTTACACAAATTAGACTTCATTCCTAATATTGTTCTACCCAATTCTCCCTCTGAAGTTGAATCAGACAGAATACTGCAAACTGCAGAAGTCAGAATTGAAGAGACTAACAACCAATGAATGTTACAGCATAAATCTTGAATATGGTGCCTGTATTTACATTTGCTTTAATACTCTGATTAGGATTTTTCTCATAGTGAAAGTGTGAACAGTTTATACATAAATTAAGCATGTTTGTGTTTCAGTTTACACTGATAATGTGCACATGGGCTTTGCTCTGTTTCTCTATTGACCTCAGCTCTGGTTGCGTGCAATGCAATGTCGCATCCCAAGTTTCAGCTTGAGAGCACAATGTGCATCCAAAGTTTTAAACCTGGAAGCACTGATAAGAATTCAGATGCACACAGATTACCTCCTGACAATGACAGAAATAAACTTATTCTAGAGAGAAACTGAATTTATCGATTAAGTTTTGGCCCTGAATCACTTTGGATGCTTGTAAGGTCAATCACAATGACCTAGCATGTGTTTCAATAGCTTTCTGTTCTCTTTCAAATTACACAACTTTTAGTTATGAAGCTGTGAACATTTCTACTACTACCACTGACCAATGACACTTCATATGTTTCTGCTTAGAAAAGCTAGAAGCAAATTACAGTCACTCTCTCTCTAGAGTCATACATTAAACAAGAGAAAAAACAGTGGAAGTATTATAGCACCGTGACAAGTAAACAGTGTTATCTGCTCCCTGGAATTAATGTTGAACTGTAAAGCAACAGTATTCTGGGTGCCATGCTAGGCAAAAGTGTTTCAGAGGTAGAAACAGACACGGAATTATCCGTTCAGTTGATCACATAGAAATGTATCTAACAAATAAAGAAAAATACAACACTTAATGAAGTCTTCAGTAAGAGGAAACAATTTACAGCTTGTCTCCAAGAATTCATTTGCAATGTATGCTAGCAGTTGTTTTCACTTGGGTACATATTCTGTTCTCTCAGTGTGCTGAAGAATAAGAATGAATACATACAGCTCATCAAGCTGATTATTAACACAGTTCTTAGAGACGAAAGACACATCTGGACTTTAAACAGAAGCAGCAAGAGGCAGCCAAGATTAACAGCAAACAATATTTTTTTAGTAGGCAAACTCAATGACAGAACTGCAAGTCCTTTTTGGGAAAGTAAATAAAGTGTTACATCTCTGGGGAACACAACATTTTGTTGGCATCAGTGAATTTCCAGGTGGAAGCTGCAGCCAGGACCCAGGTGTGCTTTCACCTGTTACCTAAGTAGAGCTAAAAGTTTCACAACAAGGAAGCAATAGACTTTGCACTCAGAGGGGTGCACTGCACCACGGGGGAGTGACTCACTGCTTTAGGGACTGGTGGATTGAGAGTGAAATGAACAAGATGAAATAATACACAAAAATACCACAGCTTTTTAAAAAAAAAAACAACCACAAACAAAAACCCACCAAAAACCCCACCATGATACATTTCCTATCAGTCAGAAGAGGAAAAATAAAAAAAGCATTTTAGTGGGAAAAAACCTTTAAGAGAGAAAAACAGAATTACAGAAGGCCAGACACCAATTGTTTACCTGGAACAGGAAAGGAGAGCTTCTGTTTAAAGTTAATACATTTACCCAGATTTTGAAATTTCACTTGACATTTAATTCCAGACATTTGTGAACTATTGATTAAATTAAAGTTCTAAAGACATTGACAAAGGCAAATGACACAATACTACTTCAAGAGTCACAAAACCAGCCTTGCTTTCTGAAGGCGACTGCTAGCACTTAGATTCTCTTGGGAGAACACCCTACAAATGACACTTGTCTACAATATAAAAGTGTTTCAACACACTGCTTCCAGCCAACTGTGCAAGCTGTGCTGAGGCAAAAAGCCACACACAAGGTCTGCACCCCAGGACAAGGTGCTCCCAAGAGCAACTTTTAAGACTTCATCTCTGTGCAGAACAGGCTAGAGCCAGCCCCCAATACACACCCACCTGGTTGCTGGGCTCTGCAACCTCATAAACCACGAGATGAACCAGTGGATTGGTCCAATATACACCAACTAGATCAGCCCTGTGGGGACTCATTCCACAAGGAAGGGATTATTAGATTTTGCTTATATCCTTTCTACTCCTGGACATGCCTTTAAAGAGGAAACCTCTACAAGGGCTCACGTACCGATACAGACATGGGTCCTGTTCCTGTGTAGACAGAAGCTCATGGAAGTCCCCATGAATGGGATGAGAAAATTCCCTTCAGCCAAGGATCCATTTTAACTCCTTCAATTTTCAGCTATTTTTTTTTCAGTAGACACAAAATAGCTCACTACCAAAGTGAAAAGGGAGTTTTTCCTATTCCACCCTGCCCTGCCCAGCATTTGATGCATGTGGTGGTGCACTGGGGGGCTGCATGTGAATGGTGAGTACAAGTGACCTGGCAACGGGTTTGATCATTTAAGCGCTTCGGCCTCAAAGTTACGGAGAAACTGCACATAGGTATTCCTGAACGAAATCTTGTCTTTATCAAACAAGGCCACACATTTGGACCTGGAACTAGTAACAGCTGTACCTAAGCGAATGTTATTAAGAAAGGAAATAACGAATTGGGAAGTATTTGAAGTTCTGACCTTTCACCCCCAGCACTATGATTCAAGCTAACCCTGAAGACCTGACTATGATCTGTCAATGATTTCTGGTTTAGATCCCCAATAGTTAATTTGTTTCACGCTGGGAGAAGTGGCTTGATATGGTTTAAAAACTGGACTATTAGTAAGGACACATTACCTATTTGTGCAAAATCATGCACACAAGCTTGCGTTAAGCACTGAATAAAATAGCAATATATACAGGACTCTGGAAACTCTAAATTGAAAAACACACATGAATTTTGAGAATATGAGTTAGATAATTTTTTTTTCCTCAGTAGAAAAGTCTTGAGTGAATGAGAAACAGTATTACTGGACTTCATGCCATTAAAATTAAAGTAATAGCTAATGAATTTACAAGTAGTGGAGACTTCAAAGGCCACTTTATTACACCTTTCAAAAATATTGCTCTATTAGAGATGGATTTTATCAGTTATAAGGGTCACATTACTCAGCATTAATGAAATATAGCAGAACACTTGAGGATGTACATATTTAATTTTAAATGAAATAATTTTTTATATTTTCATGGATAATAAAGAACATTCCCTCTGAGTGAGGAAAAATGCTAAGGAGCCAGAGGTTATGGGAGGATCATTTAGTGATGTTGTAAAATCCTGGCAGCACCAAGGTGGTAATAAGTATTACATGTTCCCTTCTCAATAATTGTAGTAGGACTACACACCAGAGCTTTATTCACGCAGTTCACTTGATCTCCATTTAAACTGAACAGATTTTCTTCCTTGCTTTTCCTCCAATTTTGATGTTAAGTAAATATTTAAAATTTTCATTGTCTACGTCATACAAAGTTCACAAATTATCTAAATAAGTAGCCAAGATGAAGGGATAATGTTTTATCAGCAGCTTTTGCCCTCTTAACTGTTGTCTAAGAAGAATTCTGAGATAAAAAGGAATGGTTATTACACTTGGACAACCTTAATTCTTCAGGGAAAGATTCACAGTTTAATAACAGCAGTCAGCCATCTGCTGCTCCCAAGGTTTGCATGCAGATGGAGCAGCCTTGCAATTGTGTCAGCTCAGAGACAGCAGATCTCCCTTCCAGGGCTGTGAAAAAACCCTGCCAGGACGTAATCCCTTCTCACCAGCAGTCCAGGCCCAAGGAGCACTGGGACGCTGGGTGCCACTGCTGTGGACCCCTAATGTTCCCTTCACTAATATGGCTGCATCAAGGCTTTAATCACACATTCTAAAGGACAGAATAAGTTAGATTTTAATTTTAATGCCATGAATTTAAAGAAAAGTGAAGAGATTAAAGGTTCTTATTACCTTCTTAAGTTTAGCAAGTAACTGTCCACATGGCACAGAGCATGACAGCTGGGAATGGAATGTTGCAGGAGACACATGTACCAGTTTTCCTACAGTTTTATTGGTTGTTGCAAGAAAAGGAGTTAGCAGGCTGGAAGCCCAGATTTGGGGTGTAGACACAGATCTTTGCCAAGGGTCCAGGAACTGACAAGTTTACACTGCAAAGATATATGGACACATTGGAGATAGTCCAACAAAGGGCCACAAGATGATTGAGGGATAGAGAGGGCAGGATCTCTTCTATAAGGAAAGGCTGAGAGATCTGGAGCTTTTTAGCCTAGAGAAGAGGTGGTTTGGGGGGGATCTTAGCAATGTGTATAAATACCTGAAGGGACTGTGCAAGCAAGACTGAGCCAGACTCTTTCCAGTGGTGCCCAGTGACAGAATATGAGGCAATGGACAAAAACTGAAACACAGGAGGTTCTGCATGAATATCAGAAAACAGTTTTTTACTGTGAGGGTGACCAAAACACTGGCACAGATTGCCCAGGGAGGTTACGGGATCTCCACTCATGGAGATAGTCCAAAGCTACCTGGACACTGTCCTGGGAAAATGGCTCTAGGTGGCCTTGCCTGAGCAGGGTGATTGGACAAGACCATCTCCAGACGTCCCTTTCAACCTGAACCATTCTATGATTCCAGGAGTAATAAAGCTTGCTTAAAATTCTGATAAAAGTTTATATTCACTAGGAATTCAGTTCTCTGGAACAGAACCTGACACACTGGATGACAGTTTCAGAAAGTGCTTTACCCAAGGAGGCATTGCACATTTACTCATCCAAGCTCCCAGAGCTTTTTGATACCAACATTTCCAGCAAAGAGATCTCTGTAGACCATGAGTAGAAAGAGGTTGCAATGTTTTGTTCCTGAAAGCCCTCTGCTGGAGTATGTGTTTCTGAGAACATAAAGCTGAGGGTCACAGCTGAGGGTCTATTTCCCCTTCCCACAGACATACTGGAAACATTTTTTTCTTCAGGTTTACACACAATGTGAACTCTGCCAGAGAATCAGCTAAAATGACCAGTGCAGTGTGGGAAAGTGGAGCCAAGGCTATCCCTTTTCATATGGAGCTGCCACAGCAGCTGTTTTTTTCATCAGCAGCAGCACTGTTGGGGATGCTAAGGGAGCAATAGGAAATTTTCTGTTTTCTTACACCTTTGCATCAGTACAAATTACCCTGTGTACTATATCATTCAAAGGCCAAGAAACTCAGTAATGTCAAACTTCCATAGACAACTCATAGGAGAGGGGAGTAAAAAAGTTATTCTCATCCTTTAACTTTTTTTGCTAGCTAACATCAAATAAAGATTACCATAACACAGAATTTGAATCTGAATTTACTGAGGTAACAACAAGAACCTGTGCTATCTGAACCTGAGTTTTTCTGAGGTTTGCTCTAAGCCATACAGGTGTTTCGTAAAGAGGATTTGGAACATCCTACTGTGTTTTCACTTGCTGTTTGAAATAAAAAGGCATAAGTGAAGGTCCCTTTTCAAAGTATGGATGCCAGCACCAGATCTCACTCTGCAAGAGATTAAAAACCAATTGCTGTATACAACACCAAACACATTTATTCTTCGATAACCCTAGACACTTAGGGAACAGTAAGCACAGGGTTCGAGGAGTAACAGAAGCTAGTGAAAGAGTTGCAGTTAAGTATTTCCCCAAACCCTTGACAAAGCACTGAAGCAGGATCCTCCTGTAGATTTCAGAAAGGAGTAAATAAAAACTCTATTCATTTTGTGCTGTTGGTTTATGAAGTGCAGGTTATTACCATTGCCTCCTGTAAGCCAGAGAGGTATGAACTTCATCTGACATTCTGAGATAGTTTAAGTCAATATTATCATTGAATGGGACCCATTGATCAACCAAGTGAAGCAGCAAAAAAATGGATTCCAGCTTGAGGAAAAATTCACTTGGGAAACTGCAAGCCTGGCTTGACAAAACTGAATTCTTTGTGCATTGACTGGGTTATAACTGCAGCCTGCACAGCCAACTCCAATTGCAATTACAGCCTAGATTTAGAAGCATGCTGCAGTTAAAATAGCTTCCTGACCAAGATTTCACTTAGTGAGGTCAGTAGTTGGAGCTTGACCTGGCTTGAGTGGACTGAGCCAATATGGTTTGATATAGTTATGTGGTCAGACAAAACACTAATTAATTACAGCCTTGCCAGAAGCTTGACTTTCTAATGAGAGGTTGGTTGTAGCATTACTGTTTCCCTAATCTCTCTTGCTTTTTGGTTTATCACACTTTAATGGAGAAGAAAAATAGATTAGAAGTAAGGAGGGGAAAGCAAGTAAAGCAAAGGATGGAACTGAATCCCAGCTGGTCCAGAGAGCTCACAGCGGTAGAAGTACCTTCTAAACCAAGAGCTGCTCTTTGTACTGACTGCCCAGATCTGCCTCACAGACAACACTATAAAGCTTTTTGTAATACCTTTATGGTACACAGATGGCTTATTCCTTGAAGCAGCAGGGAAAAAGGTCTATAATAAATCATCACAAAGGGCTCCTTTCAGGTATGTGCTAAGTATGGTGAGCTAGGACTGAATTCTGGATAATAGTAGTGAGCCAGGAAACAAAAATAATGGCTACACAGCTCAAATTAATGCATCCCTTTCTGTAACCAAAAGTGCACTATGATAATTCATTTGAAACATGGATATTTCTTTTAATTTCTTCCCTGTTGCACCTACGAAGATGACTACTATTGACCAAGGGCTGTCCTCAGGTGAAGCTATTTATTCATGTCCCACTAAAAAATATTGTAAGCCATTTATTACCACTTAATCAAATGAGCTTTTGTAAACTTCCTGTAAATTTATCCCCATCTAAAAAAAAGTGTTGTATTTGCAGCTTTCATTTGACTTTGCTGAACAGCAGAGGGAGATTTCAAGCATTATCAATAGTGCAGGTCCCTAGCTATAACCAATAACTACCACCAAGAAAGCTATTTTTATACAACAGGCACTGGACTAGAGGTGTTTTTTCCATTTCATATAGGTTATATATTCCCTTCATCACCACAGCATCCAGGCAGCTTTCATTAATACATTAACTACCACTACTAACTTGCCACATGCAGTTGGCTCCCTAAGCATCTCCCAGGAGAAAATCACGTATTCAACATGTGCACGCAACATGAGTTTTTTCTTTGTTCGTTATTGACTCTCTTTACCAAGATGGTAACAATAATCTATTAGCCTGCAATCTTAAATATTCATAATCAAGTGTTTTATCACAATTACACCCCATTATAATCTTAGCTTTAGAAACAGAAAGAAAATTCAATCACATTTTCTAATTGTGCCCACTGTTTAAAGAAATTCCCCCAAAATCGAACTGGCTCCTCAGAGTCAGCTGACATGTCCTAGAGTCATCTTTAGATGTTTCTTGTACTGCAATAATTGCAGTAACAATCTCTACAGAGAGGAGAGCCCATTATTCACATTTACAGGCTATTTAAACATTGTCAGCATTAGATAAATGACAGCATGTGCTTGCTGCTGTACATGAGCCCCAACCCCGCGTGAGGGGCCCAAGTCTCACTCTCTGACTCTGCTTCAAGTCAAAGCACTGCTGCACTGACTTAATCCAGAAAAATATTTAAAACATACATTTCAATTTTGGGCACTTTATTCAAATCTGAAGGCAACTAGTGACAGAAACACCCTAGAAGATTGATATGGTTTCAAGCGTGTTATGTATGGCTTTGCTCTTCAACTTGCAAGTAATTTGTAAAGCGGGTCTGTCCTGACTATGAAACATTGTATCAGTGTGATTGGAATCAATAGTTCCTGCACTGTCATTTGTCACATATTTACAAGCCTGAAAAATAGTTCATTTTGTCCTGATCCTATAACTCAAAAGATTGAATCAGAACCCTGGAGGGATCTTCGAGTGCGACACATTCATTACTGGTCACTAGTCTTTGGTGACGCTGCGATCACCGCAACACCAGAGAGGGAACACGACTTAAAACTGAAACAGGGATGCTCCTGTATGTGTTATCTGCTCTAGTATATTAAAACCTGTTAAGTTGTATCTCTACTCTTTTATTATAGTAAATTTAAAAAAAAAAACCCAAAAAACATACTCATACTGTAAACTGCTTTTCAGTTTTAATTGCCCTTTTTAGAGGAGCTTTCAGAATTTTTGCCTCAGCTTTTCAACATATACCAGCTACTGCAATAATTTTAGGAACAAGCCTGAGCCATGACATAGTCAAACTCATTTACATTTTTCTCTTTAAGCTTCCTTTGTACCCTTCAAATCAGTTTCTGTGGAAAAATTTTTGTTAGAAACTTTCTTTCTTGAAAAATTTTTACCATTCACTGTACATCTCCCCCTAATGCAGTACTTTGAAAGCTTGGCCCAGCAGCTGAACTTCTCCTTCAGTCTCAAAGGCTAAAAATCATTTGTAGCCCTGAAGACAGTCTGTGGTGCCAGTTAGCAGTTCCCGGCCATGAGGTAACACTCACTTTCCCACAGGAACAACCTCAGATTCACTTTCACATATCATCTCCGTGTTCTGAGAACTGCCAGGATCTCTGGGCTGTAACTCTGAACAAGAGGCAGACTTTATGTTAAAAAGTGAACCCTGATACCCTCTGGGATACCTCATCCACCTCCTGCTGCTCAGCCTGGGAGCCACCCCCTGCCCTGTTCTAGCCCCCAGAACAGGATGGATCACTAAGTGGTGCTCCTTGCAGATGGGGACACAGCTTCTCACGTTTATACAGCTAAACCAGCATCCAGGGAGCATGAATCTATTTCCCCCAGCCCTCTCTCAGTCTGCATATTTGGCAAAGTATTGCTTATTTGCGAAAAAAAAAAAGCCCTTAGCACGGTCAATAATTCGAATATCAAGGTTATCAAAGTATGAAAGGGAATACTGAGAGCCTGTGCTCAATCACTGGATACACACATAGTCTGCAAATACACATGTGGCCTAGGGTGATAAAACTTCACTGTTGTGTAGGTTTCTGGTAAACCACATTTTCTGATAAAACGGTAACTTTAAAACATTCAATCAGATTTACTAACTTGAGTGTAATGCAGTAAGACAAAGTGTCACCTATACCTAGAAAAAAAAAAGCAGAGTATTAGCTCTTGGATCAGACCTAAAATAAGATTCCAACTCTTTGTATCAGCAAAGAGTTCAGTCATGATTTCAGCAAAAAGTTCTCTTGAAGTTATTATCTCTGCAAATTAACAAAACCATCAGAGTCACTTCAAAGGGTATGCAGCATGAGACTGTGTAAGAATCTCAGCTACAGTAATTCTGCTTCCCAGGTAACGTGCCACAAAATTGTGAGAAGAGGCAGTATCTGGAGAGGCTGGTTAACAGAAGCTAAAGTACAATTTCAGTAGAAAGAGGAAAGATTTGCCAAAAAATACAATTTTAGAAAAGCATCATTTCACTTCTGACACATAGCTGACCATCTTCACAAGTGAAGCAACCATTCCAATGGTATCTCAGGAGAAAATCCCTCTAATCAGAACTGTGAGCCAGGACTCCCTGGTCAGACTTCGCTGTGGCCCTGGTCAAGTTAGGTTATAGCAGGGGGAAAACAGCCCTTATTTCTCTGGCTCTAACTGTTTAAACACATGGATAACTAATACTTTTGAAGCACTGCCTTAAAAAGCTTTAAGAATTCAATTGTAACAATCACTTTGGTTTTCAACTTTTCCTTGCTGTAATCAAAGGGTACATAAGGCTGTACAACACTTTTTACAGTATCCTATGGCTCTGTAGTAGTTTGTTGAGTGCTAAAAAAGGAAGCATAAGCAGAAATTTCCACATGAAAAAACCTTTGATAGCTTGCACAAATTTGATTCACTTTGCATTTTCACACACGGTGAAAATGGTGGGGGCACTAAGCAAAAATGAAGAAGACAGAAGAAACACGCTTATGACTAAGAAAAGTACAGGAAGAAGCCAGTGCCTAGACCCTTACCAAGTAAGGCAGACTATCCAGACTTGAAATGGAGAAGAGAAAGAAACCATCATGCAAACTTGGTTTGCCATTTTACTCCACTTTCCCTCCCATAAGAATAAGGGAGGGTGGCCACACCTTTCCTCCTACCTCACCCTTTCACCCTGCCTTGGCATTGTTTATTCTTTCACCAAAATAGTATCCAATAGCCCAGAATTCACTGCATCTCCAGCCCTGCCACGGGGCTTCCTCCCTTTCCCTCCTCTCAGCAAGATTTCCCAACCAGTGCCAGAACTGTACTGGCACCAAATCCTTCCCACTTGCTTCACAAGACTTTCCAGCTCCCTGCTTGCAGCTGCCTCTCTCTCTTACCTTTACAGTTTTCTAATTCCAGGCTTGGTAGGGAGTAAATAAAATTCCTCTTGCCACACCTTCAGTTTCTCTCCTCTCCTTTGTTTCAGGCTTTTTATCTCCAAACACATGTGCTTGCCCTTCTCCCTCCCCCAAAACATCTAAAAATCTTTTTCTTAGAGCCCTTCTATTTTTTGTTGGATTTCAAACACACTCCTCTTAGCATCTCCCCCACCCCTGAGACCATCTGTATGGGTCACCCTTCTCCTTTTGTTTTTCTCCCAGAAGTGATAGAGCAGCTCCCAGAAAAAAGACAAGATGACTGTTACCAAATATTAATTGTAAGAGTTCTCAGATGCTAAGATGCTTTTAGCTCAATAGGCAAAAGTACCATTTTCAAATATAGAAATCCTTTTATTTCCACTAATTCTGTAAAACTTCTGCCATAGTTTTATACTTTTTACTGACAATAACCTTTTCCTCAAAACTCCATATGACCACAATAAAAGTCCTTTTTCTTGCAGCTGAAGTAATAATGGAGTGCCAGGATAAGGTCTGTTTGTTATGTATGAACAGATGACCCAGGTTTGCCTTTCAAGTCTGACTTGTGCAGTCTTAGGCAAACAGGTAACAACCTGCAGGCCACAGAGTGCTTCTCAGTACTATGCAACCAGTGCTAGACATGTACCGAAAAAATTCAGAGCTAACAGGTCACAGAAAGAGGGTAAATTAGAGGTATCTAAAGAGTTGGGAGTTTGTCAAAGTTAATTTTATCCTTGCAATGATGTTCAGAGCCCAAAATCAAACCAAGCAGTTCTTGCTCTTGTTTCCAGGGGCAGAGTTTCACCTGTTTCCAAGGTCTTCCTCAGCCCTTCAAACCACATTTATGCATATCCTTCTTGTATCACTTGTCATTTGTCAAAAACATTAATAGGGTTTAGAGCCTGTAAGCTTTTCTTAATCATCACTTGTGTTAATCTGCACACTTCCTAATTATTCATCTGTTAGCCTTAAACATCTGATGCAGTTTAAGTAAATCTCCACCATCTTCATTCGTAAAACCAGATGCAAAACAGTTAATAACTCTGCTGTTTAATATCTTATCCCTTAATCTGTACTACAGCATCATCCCCTAAGAAGATCAGGTTTTTTAATATTTGTCTCCTGACTTTACAGCAAACAAGAACTCCAGCAACAGGTGAAATGCCTTATTTTAATTATACTCCATTGCTCCTGAATTCCTGAGCCTTTACTTTTCATAAGAAACATCCAAGAACATAAAATGAAGAAACCAAAGCAGGAGAAGGGTACTGCAGCCAGGGATGTGGCAACACAGTCCTGTTCCTTCTATTTCCACTACATTCTCTGTATTCTTAAATATTTTCTGTTATCAATTGCCTCACTCTTTTTCACCCTGGTGCTGCACACTCCTTCAGTCCAGGAGGATTCAATTACATGAACCAAAGCAGGGGTGAGCACCCACAGCACCCAACAGATCTCTTACCTGCATCTCAGCCGCTCTCCTCAGACAGCCCAGTGTGTACCACACGCCATTCTGGCTTTCAAGTGTCCTTATGCAGTCTGCCATGGAAAGGCATGTGATGCCTTTTAACCATCCTCCTTTGTCAGTACAGCTCCTTGAAGCATTTCTTTTTCTGTCCCAGAGTCATTATGGTCACTAAGCTCATAAGCTACACAGAGAGAGCTCTGTCTGGAGGATGGAGGAGACAAGAGGCTGCTGCTCACTTCAGTCATGATGGCCTCGAAGACAGATGAAGAGCCTCAGCCAATGTGCAGCCCCATGGCCTGGCACAAACAAGCAGGAAAAGCTGGGCTTGCACAGCCCTCCACTGCAAAACTGTCAGCTTCTTCATGGAAGGGCACAGCAGCCACCCATCGCTCTGGGACCCACTGAGGCCGGCCCCACACAGCTGCAGCAGCCCTGTGGCACGAGGTGGCTGCGTGCTGCACACACAAACTATTCCTCCGGAGCACAAGCCGGCTCCTCAGTACCACTGCCAGAGCAGGGCCTCTGCCCTCATGGGTTTTGGCAGCCTCAGGAGCACACCAATCCCCTCACCGCGCTGCCAGGTCCCACTCTCATCCCCCCTGAGGGGCTCCTCCTTGTAGCCTCCCTCAGGTGCTCGTCAGTGTTGACGGGGAACGCCTGTGGAGGCCCATTAGCCCACTGGCACTGCCCAGCAAGGCCCGCAGGACTGGGCTTGTGACCCCAGTGCCACCGGGGCGAAGGCGCCGCTGCACCCAGAGCCCAGGCCGAGGGGTCCCTCGGGGCCTCACGGCGCGTTCTGGGGCGGCCGTGGGCCCCGGGGCGGGCGTGGGCCGCGGCCGTGCGCCCACAGCGCGTCCGCACCATGCGCTGGTACAACACGTAACAGTTCATTCGCCAGGGAAATGTCCTGTTTGTAACAGTGGCAACGTTTTCAGCTAACTTTAATGACAGCTTTTTAAAAAAAATATTTTCTTTAAAGAAATTAGTCTTTCAGAAATATTTGAAATGTAGAAGTGAGTTAGTGGGGGCGGCTCCAGCTCTGTCAACAGGTGATGCCAATGAGTACCCAGCAAGTCTGGCTGTCCCAGCAAGGAATATTTTGTCCTGTGCATAGCTTTCATGAGGCAAGATTTTCTGTTACACCTTCCTTGAGAAGGCAAATTTTTTAAGTCACTGTTTATCATCATTGTGGGACAATATGGGCAGCTGTTGCAAAACCGTTATAAAATGGCTGAAGATGGCTGTTAATATTCTCTTTGCACATTCAGAAAGAATTTCTTTTTCCATACTCTTCTGTTTTAGTTGGTATCACTCAATAGTAAACTAAGCAAATAGAAAAGAACATTAGTTTTGTCTGAAATTGTCAAGGAATATGAAGATTCTTGACATGAGAAGTAGTCTAATAGAGATACACATGTATCCCCACAGAAAAATGTTATCTATTCTTGACACAAGAAAGGAAATATTAATACTGTTAGTTAAAAATAGCTTCTCAGAGTTATTACAGACATAGAAATGACCTACTAACTTTTCCCTCCCCACTGAAAAGTGCTTTCAGCAATGCCTGATCTAATGTTTTGGACAGTAGATGCTTGCACTGGAGAAAAAACCTAGCAATGATGTCCCATGGCACTGATGTATCTGCATAAAACTTCATTTTATGGAGAAGTACAGCACTCAATTCATCAAATCACAAATAGCTGACAGGTCTTAACAATGGCAGTCATATAGCACACAGCCAGAAATTCAACACCCCCAAGCAAGCTAACACCAACCCATGAGTAAGATGTATTATTTACATCAGTGCTTTCTCTCAGTGTGAACTATTTTCTTTTACTGGCTTTAGCCATGATTTCCTCTTCTTCACATCTGTGGAAGATTTTATAGAGTATTTAATGAAACCAGAAGCAATGGCACTGCTGTCCCATGCCCATGCTTAGTCTGGGTTGAGAAGGAGGTTCTGACAAACCTGGGATGTTGGGAGGAGGCTGTGACCACTCCTTCATCAGTCCACTGCAGTCCTTCCTGAATTTAGATTCTGGTCACGGGCAGCCCCTCAAGGGTGCCATCAGGGGGTATTTTGCTTGCACTTACTGAACCTCCATTATTTTCTTGTGACCATAGTGATAGAGCTGTGATCACTGTCATCATGGTATAATTACCAATGGCATGACACTTGCTATGGGATGCCTAGTATTTGCAGAAGTAACAAAAGGGGATTTTTTTGAGATGACCAGATAGGCTAAAACCAGTCAGGTACTTTTTTTTCTCTCCTTGCAACGTCAATAAAAACAGAGCCAATGGGATTCAAAACCTACATTTTGTAATGTGTCCCAATTGAGTGAGTAAAGGTCATTTTCAGTAACAAAGGTCAGTGTGATCGAGTGGCCTATGGCCACCTGGGTAGATAAGGAACTGTGGTCAAGGGCCATGGCCACAGCACTAAACACTAGTGTAAACCTTGATGTTTGGGAGAATGGATGGGTGATTTCAAGACTGTGTCCATGGATGGTCAGAAAATGCCATAATGTGCTCAGTTCAACCAGCCTACAGAGGAGTGGCACCTGCTGAGATATGAGCAGCCCCTTCTACATGCATCTGACTTCCAGACAAGGCTGAGTGTCGTGGCAAAGCCTCACACTATATATTGCACCTAACAAATTCCCAATCACGGTTTCCAAACTATGGATCTAGGTAGAAAATTCAGCAAGTCCAGTGGGAGAGGGCATTCTCTCTCAGGTTTTGGTAGCAGGACAGGAGGTGACTGGCTGTATGAATGTCAAGATTCAGAAGTGACTGGCTGTATGAATGTCAAGATTCAGAAAGCAATCTTTTCTCATATAGAGTAAACCAGATGGGAAAACCCCCCAGAGAAGAAAGCAAGCAGGAGTGTACTCCACACATTGAGTGATGAGGAGTCTGCAACACCTTGGAAAGCAAAACAGGTGTGCCACCTCCTGATCATCACTCGGTCACACAAATGCACTGTGTCAGACAGGCAAGAGACTTGAGCCAACAGCACAGTGATCACTAACAGAGAAAGGGAAAGAAGAGCTTATCACAGCAAGGGCACAGCAAAGAACTTCGTAAGTCGTTCTTGAGACCAGTGTGTACATAACCCCACCCAGCTTCCATTTAGCTGTTTGTAAAACAGAGGCCTCCAGAGCTTCAACAGTGATTTCTCAGAAAGTTTTTGATAGGGCAAACTCTCTGAAGGAAGCAAACAGAAAAGAGAAGACATGAAGAAATAAGGATTCATGCCAAGGTCTATTAAAGGAGCTGAATGAAAGCTGGACAAAGCTTTGTCAACTAAAACAATAATTCCTACTCTTCATTATTCCTGTGTTATCTAAGCATTGCTACTTGTAATTTGAAGTAGGAAAAAGGAACTCCCTGTGATAGGATTATTAACTCCCAGACCTCAGGACTAAGTTGTGACAGAGCCAGCATTCATATCAAGGTTTGCTTAGCTCCCAGGCAATGGCTTCTCCTCAAGACTGTGTTTCTAGTGCCAGCAAAGGAAGCAAACCTGACACTTATCTTCCTGTTGCCCTCTGCTTTGCAGCCTTCTTTGGGAGTTTGCATTTCTCATGTACTCGTATCAGTAGCACAGTAGCTTGCATTTTGTACAGCAGGGAGAGACTCAAACTTTTTACAGCGCTGGCAGTCTGTTAGTGAAACTGCCTCTCTGAGTCAGAATCCTGAAGGTGGGGTGTTTGCTGCTGATGAGATGCTCTTCTCATGATTACATCCATGATGAAGGTGAGACACACTCTGGGACTGTATAGTCGGTAATGTGAAAGAAGCCTTAGATGCAGGAGTTCATGGATTAGTTTTTATGTAGAGCTAATACCAGGGTGTTTAATAATAACACATTATTAACTTTCTCCTGAGTAAATAACACAGGAGAGAGATAAGGTATATCTTCCTCTCCATGAGGTGTATCTTCCACCTACACTCCATTTAATGTTTTCTAAACACATTCAAAGGGGCCTAGCACTCCTGTTTATACACGGTTCCCCACTTTAATATTTGTCACTTGACTATTCACAGTGGGGATTTTGATACAAATGGCAATGCTAAACAACACACGTGTTTTAAATAGAGACGTGCTCCCAACAGAGTTGCAGCTAGGAAACTGCAGAGAGCATGTTAACTGAATTTTTATAAGCACATATCTCAGCTGAACAAAAATACAAGGTCAGTTATCTACTGTTTCTGAACGTCCTCAGTCTTCAAGTTAACCACTTACTGTTCAGATCACAAATGCAGTTGCAGCATCTGTATGCACCAGAGCTCTCTCCTCATGTGTATCAGACTTCAGCCCACTGTTTCTCAGCCAGCTATATTTTTTCACATGAAAGCAGACTAAACATTCTAATAAAAATATTCTTTCTCCCAAAAATATGTGAAGCATTTAATGAATTTATAATAGTTACTGCAAATGAATTGGAAAAAAAATAGATTTTGTAAAAAGGAAAATGCTAAAACCTCCTAAAAGCAAATTACTTCAGTTTAGATCAAAACAGAAATCCTCACCATGCAGAAAAGTGACAAAAGCCTCTAAACCTCATGAATAAAATCTGCTTCCACATTTTGACCGAAAAAAGCAATGTCCAGAGCAGTGTATCCTTTTCGTCCCAATCCTTGTTTTGTTGTCTCCAATCCGCAGTGATGTAACGCTTCAGTGTGCCAGCTCAGTCCTGGGCCTCCCCTAATAGGAACTGCCAAATATGCCAAATAGTGGCAATTACATGATGGCTTTGTGATGTGCACCATTGCCCATTAAGGACTCATCCTTGACAACCAAACTGATTTAACTTAGAACCTAAGGATGGATTATACCAGGCTTCCAAATACAAAGGTCTCTGCTGTTAACACTGTTTAATTGCTGCCATAAACACAAATACAGGCTTAAAATTGATTACATCTTCTTATGGTTGATATACAGGATGCAAAATATCTTGAATATCATGCCTATTGGCTTAAATTTGCAAAAACCCCCAAATGACGTTTAATGTTAAAACTTTTGTTACATTTACTATCCAATGGGAAAAAAAATATTAAATGGGTAATATATTTACTACTTGCCCTCTTTACTTCATGTGTTATTTAGCTTTAGACATATTATCTCCTCACTTGCAGAACCCCTGAACATCCCAGCACTCAGCCATGGACTGCTAGGATGATGTTCCTCACAGAATGCACCCTGGGTTTTCCAGTTGTCGCATATGTTTAATTTAATTACAATTAATGAGTTACAATTTACCCTAAGGGAAAACTAGCTTTTGTTGACAAAGAGGTGTTTAGTGAATGGCATTCAAATTCTTGACCTAGACCTCAAATTAACAGGCTGTCCATTAAGAATGCATGAGTAGCTTTAAAGACTGCATTTATCTGTCATAGTCCTTTAAGTCCTCAGTGATGTCTTAAAAAAGACAATGGTAACTGTGCAGTACTACTAAAAAAAATTCAAACATTACCTTTGATGGTACTTTTTTCACTGCAGATCATTATTGAGTTCTACTGGATTACACTCCATAAAGAGACCACGATGAATTAAGTTCTCACTTTTAAACCCTGTTCTATTTCTATTGCTGCACATCTAAATATTGATGCCACTTTCCTTCATGCAAGAAATAAAATACAAGGACTCCAGTGAAGCAAATTATCAGACACACTCTTGCCTATTACCTAAGCAGTGGGGAACTGCACTGATGTATTTTGAAGAGGAAGTGTGGGCTCAAGTGCAATAAAAAGGTGGGTCAAATTTCACAGCTAAGTTAAGCAAACAATTAAAATGACATATCCTCAGAGATTCTCATTCTAACTACTGTACCACAAAACTGTTTTCAAATCTATTTTTTAAGATGTTAACTGGGTATAAAAGTTAAGAATACCAATTCCAAATGAAATGGGAAAATGCTTTTTTTATGGCATTTCAGAAATCCATATGGTCAAATAACAATGCTCAAGAGTCTTTATGCGATGCAGTAAAAGATACAGTCTAGTTCAGCTTACATTTAGCTAAACAATGCCTGTTTCATTCATGTGTTATTTTCTTATTTCAGGGTGAAACAATATGTAGGATCACATTCAGTCTAGGGAAAGCACACACAGCTGAAGGTGCCCTAAGGCTGTGTAGATAACTTTGCAAAATCTTTTGGATTAAGGTGCAGTAAACACTAGATTATGACACTAAAATGTAGATTTATGACAGTGACAGCAAAATCAGTGCAAAACGGTTGATAAGGACAGGTGTGTGCACAGGTGAGGGCAGGAGGCAGCAGCAGCAGCTGTGTGCTGACATCATCTCTCTCAGAGTGGCTTCTGGATGGGCACAATTCATCGTCTGGACAGAGATGATCACAGAGGCTTGGCAGTCTGGATCAAGGGTGTTTCTGCAATTCAGTGGCAGCAGATGTACACATGACAAAATCTGCTTGATTTTGCCAGGTATAAAGTTGATCCTACATTTTCAGAAAAGAAAAAAAAATGTTTTGGGAAGCAGATGGATCTTATCACTAGTAGTTAAATTCCTTTTGACCTGAATAATTTCAAAGGGTTTCACAATTTAGAAAGTTATCATGAAACTCAGATTTATTCAAGTCAAATTTTCCAAGTAAGAAAATCTCAGATGCTCTTATACCAAGTGCTCAGCATGTAGTATTTTTACTCCAATATTTAACCTAAGTATCCATCATTTTCCTTTATTTTTAAATTACTGTAATTTAACAGTATGAACTGTAAGTTAGTTTTTGGTGGTAAAAATCAGGCTAATGATGTTGAGGAAAGTAAGAATCCAAAAACTGAGACACTTGAAAAAGATGGCAAAGCATAAACCTTTAACAGTAGAACACAGATCTTCTACCAATATGTAGATTCTGAAGTGCTCTGGTAAGCCTGTGTGAATAGAAAGTAATAATAATGCAAGAAAATGAAATTATAATCACCCTGGGCTAACTGTAAAGAGCCAGACAAGAAAACAGAGCAATTTGTGATGCACAGCATGCAGGAATTTATGTTCAGCAAATTCCTATACCTGATACGTCACATCTTCCCCACATGTTTTAACTGGAAATTACCTCATTTTTCACTGGCTTGTTAAAATACATTATCTCATTTGGATATTGCAGAGTATTTCATAAGAGAGATCTATGGAACAAAATTCCATCAGTTCACCCCTATTTCCTACATATTCTTGCTTAGAGCACCACAGATGAAAAAGGAAGTTCAGAAATTGCTGGGTGTGAATTTACCAATCTGTAAGAGTGCATTGTGTTTTAAGCTCACACACGTACAAAGCTGCTGCCTATACTGGGGCAGCATTCCGAGGAAGCTCAGGTTAACTGTTCACTCAAGATATCCACTAAGAATCTCTAAGTGTCTGAATGGGAGCCCTTTGCTATTTAGATAGTGAGAGATAGGATTTCTTCTTTAAATATTAGCCGTCAAACTGTGTTATGTCTTATTATGTTTCATCAGATTGGCATTCAGCATGATGAGGTTTAACAGCACATGCTGACAACGCACAAATAGTGTAACATAACTTAGGAATAAAATTAAAGGGCGGAAGACTATTTTCAGCTCAGATACCTGCTTATCAATGTTTTGAGAGAGAACACAATTCAACCACAACAGGAAATGTAATTCATGTTCACAAAACTGGCAAGTTCTTTTTCCTCAGCCAGCTAAATTTGAACAGCACCCACACAGACAGTAGCAGGGTTTGTGAATACTTTCAATCACCACAATATTTGCACAGTATTGTCAAGGTGTGTAGGTTCTGTAGTTCCCAGAAGAAAATACTGCTACCTGAGAAGGATTCTTTAGGTTACATGTTTTGAGTGAGTATATAAGGGACGTGTTCTTTGTCCAGTACAAGCAGCAACAGTTTGAGATGAAGCAAAGAGCTGTTTCTAAACAGTTCAACCAGCCTACAGAATCTCTTTTATTCTCCATTCTATGCATCACAGATCATACGGCTGTAAACCCTTTTCATCGAGAGGGAAGGCCAGCAGTCCACAGAGACAACCTTTCAAAGTGAAAGAGACTGACTGCTGATTTTAATAGGTTACTCGAGCCTGTAGTCAAATCCTCTCTCCTAAACCTGGGTTCCAGAGTTGTAAGAACACAGTTGGACCTCAATTTTTACTACACTACTTCCATGCTAAATTTTATTTTCTTCTAGTTTTGACTGCTAATTTATTAATGTCAGCTCTTTTTTTATCGCCCTCCCTTTCTCCCCTAAACCTCAATTACAGGTTGCATTCCAAAAGATGAATATTTGTGCATGGTTGGGAATTAAAACGCTGACCTTCGGTATACTTTTTTCCCCTCAGTGTTTTTCCGACTATCTGCTCTGTACCTGACAAATGAGGCAGTGAGGACCCTCCATATTCTGTTTGGGGTCTATTGGCTGAGGAACTCTTGGTCATCCTACCTGCCTGACGTCTAGGATCATGATGAATTGTCTCCAACTCCAGCCTCAGATTGTTTTTTAACATTTAATTTAGTTTCTTCCTGTGCTTGGATGAACATGGCCATGTTATGGATTTCTGCTCTAATGTACACCAGCAGGTTGGAAGAACAAGCCTCAGCAAGCTGTGGAAATAAGAGAGGCTGGATCAATAGTCAAGGTCACGACCCTGGCTCTGATTCTGTACACTGTCCTGAGATTTTCTCCCCTTAAAAGCCTTTTGACTGCTTCTAATGTGGATCCAAGTGCATATTGAAAGAGAAATTCTTAAAAATCAACCCCCCAAAATGGTAGGTGTAGCAGGATCCTCTTACCTTTTGTATCTTACACACAGAGCTGAAAAGGAGCGTGTCTCTCTGAATTTGGTCTGAAAATAATGTCTCATTTTAAATATCTTCCCATACAATCATTTTGATAAAGAGATAGGTCATTGCAAATTTTGTCCTCTGGTGCTGTAAAAACATTCATTCATTCATTCATAGAGTGATTCTCACC
The DNA here is from genome assembly GCA_013400235.1 of Oriolus oriolus. Lineage (NCBI taxonomy): Eukaryota > Metazoa > Chordata > Aves > Passeriformes > Corvidae > Oriolus > Oriolus oriolus. The sequence continues at coordinate 10,337 of VXBT01009942.1, read as the reverse complement.
CTACGAGAAACAATTTCAGATGGATATTAACCATAATATGACATTTCAATGAAGATGCATAATTATTATATAAAATAAAGAGAAAAAATGACTAATTTCACAAGTACACCTTGACTTGCACCAAGTAGCAAATGTTGCCATGAAGTGTGGTGATAAAGGAACAAAGATGCTAAGTCATTTGTTGAGCCTGCCTTTGTGCTGCAGATAGAGCTCTGAGTCTTCAAATATACAACCGTAATGCGGCCAGGCACATTTCTGAATGGCAGTAATTTTCCACTGCAGGATATAGTCATGCTGAGATTTAGTGCTTTAAAAAAAAAGACAGAGAGAAAGAAAGATAGAAAGAAAAAAAAAAAGATTGCAAAGGCATTTAATGTATCACAACAGCACCCCCCCAATCCCTGATACAGATAAATTGTCATATCTGTTAAAACCCAGCCCACAATGATGTGCAGTCAATACAATAAACAATTCAGTCTCCAGTAGAGATGAGCAAAAGAATTTCTCATATACAGAAGCAACCTTTTTGTTGTTTCTGCAAAATAGTGAAAAGAATTACTTTTCAGTTGGCCCCTGTTCCTGGCTTTCACCTAGCAGAACAGAAAGCTGTATATCGCCATGGAGGGGGAAGGCTGAAGGTCAGACAACAAATTCAGCTTGTTGCATCACACTGCCCTGGTCTGAATCTGATCCGCATGCTCAGCAGCAGGGTGACTGCAGAGAACTGCAACAAATATTTTTTTACAAAAGAAAATTTAAAAAAAGAAAAAAAGGGAAAAAAGCATTGCTTGCAAAGGTTTCCTATTACAGCTGAAAATTGTTCACATGTAAACTTGGCATCCTAATCAAGGGGACAGCAATTTATAGTGATTCGCATGGTAAAAATCAAGAATTTGCTCAATGTGAGAAAGAGGAAGGTAAGTGAGCTTTATGAATTGACACAGTAAGGTTGTCCAGTGGTATTTAGGTGTTGCGTGGGATTTTCAGTCAATGCAAATTAGATGTGTAATGGTTTTGAAAAATCTCACTCTATGCCTATTGCATGTTGAAGTGCCAAATCACTTCTAATAATAGCCACTGAGGCCTGTTACCCATCAAAAAGGAAAGGTAGAGGACTCTGCTTGAGCTTTGGAATTGTCTCTTTGGTTCCAATGTTCAACTTTGAATTCAGGAATTTCTGTTCTAATATGGCAAGGAGTGAACAATCAGACTCGTCTCTTGTATGAGACTTTGTACCTACATGCCTGATGGTGGGACCACCAGTCTCCGCTCCTTAAGCAATAATTTAACATTTTACTTGCCTCAGTTGCACCATCTCTACCTGCAGTCTATAGTACAAGTATGCAATAATATTTCACCAAATCTGATGTTGCAGAATTATGAGATATGTCTGGATAACTGAGGAAAAACATGGAGAAATCAATTAAAAATCACGAAAGAAATAAAGCCTTATTCTTATAAAAGGTACCAAATTCTGCACTATTTAAAATAGATAAACAAGAAGCAGTATAGAGTCTGTATTCTAGCAGGATACAAAGACAGCTATAACAGTGTTACTGCTATGGAGTTGAAGTTTCTCCCCTGTTATGTCCCATTACACTGCTCCATCAGCAGACAGGGCTCAGTAACCTCACGGGTATGACAGGAAATAATTCAGATGGCTTTACACGGATGCACAGTGAGATTCGCTGCACTGGACCCGTGTCACAGACGGAGCACTCTGCTGCAGCAAACGACGCCCCTGGAACAGATCTGGCACAAGCTTTGCCCTGGTTGTTCGAATGTTTTCTGAGGCTCCTCCCAATTCTTACCTCGGCTGTGCCAACCACTTCCCCACCGTTGTTCAGGACAGCTGCTGTCTGCCTGGCGGTTTGGTTCTCATTTGCCAATGTATTGTTCCAGTGATTCTCATGGCCACTTAGAGAAATAGTAATTTTTGGTAACATTATTCTGTACTGGCAAACTGCCCACATAGAAATATATCTGGAAGAGCTGAGCATAAAATAGGAACAGTTTTGTGCCTTGATTCTGGCTTGGATGATCTATATTTTAGTCAGACTCAAATTTCCAGAAGCAAACCTGTTGGGTGGATCTTAGTTTTGCATATTCTGTGTTTGATTTTCAGGACTTAATTTCCAAAGAGATTGAGTGCCTTGGCAATAGCCACAGTTGCATGTCTGGAAATTATATACTACTCTCTTTTTCTAAATATATTATTTCTCATTATATCAGTTTCATTTAGAGAAGTAAGCCATTTTCTGCCATTCTTGAAAACTTGAAAATATCCGCAGATGTTAGTAAGGCAGCATCGTCTGTGTCTCCTCATGGGATTCTTAAATTATCATCAAGTAGGTGTGGATTTGTTCCTTAAGAAATAGAACTTCTGATGATGGAAAATGTATCTGGAGAAAAAGTGGGATCTAACAAATTCTGAATCTGTAGAGATCCAGGGAAATATAAAGGAAAGGAAAAGGCAGGGTAAATAACCTTAGTCTAATAGAAACAACCCGGGATTAAAGAATGCAGATTCCCTAAGGAAAATAACAGGCAAATGTTAGGGATGACAATGGCAAATATTTTTACTTTCCTTTACATAGTCCAGGATGTGAACTCAAGCATTGTAAAGCAGCACTTTCAAAAGTATTTTTTGTATGTATCAAAATAGTTTTTATTTTTCCAGAATGTCAGTTTCTTACCCTTTCAAGTCAGACTTTGTTTTCAATGCATTTTGTCCCATTTTGACTATGAATTCCAGTTATTTATATCTCTGTTTTATTCAAAGAAACAATGTCTTCTGTAAAACATTTGCTAGCTGAAATTTTCCTCCTGTAAGGGCTGTTGGAATTTGGTCAGAAAAACCTGGGTAGGGCAGGTTCTACCCACAGCTGCATCTGAACAATCTGGGATTGCAGGGATCTAGGTGATAAATTTGAGCTGCATTAGGAATATCCCATAGCAGTGTTATTGTTTAATATGGTACATATTCATCAGGTTTTTTTTGTTTTAAATCTGCCTGCTGGGTGAAACTGGGTATTCTCCCATGCTCCAAGGAACCCTGAAGAGCTGCACCTTAACAACTGCATTTCCTGTCTTTTTGAAAAATCCCTAAGAAACTGTTTCACGTGGAAATGTTCTGCTAAAGAGCCAGAGGCCAACTGGATCACAAACATGTTTATTGATTTGCATACCTGAGATGGTCCGGGTTCCTTTCTCAGAGCTCAGTGTGTGTGAGCTCTCTGAAGTGAACAGAATTGCTCAGATGCAGCTCCCAGTACACCTGCCCTACAGTCCTGAGAACAACTCAGAATGCTGCATGCTGCCCCAAAATGGTTTTGCATTTACACTGCAATAGAAGATGCTGAGGAGTCTCCCTTAAGAAGTTCTGGGAATAAGAGGATAGGGAGTGTGTATTATGCATAACCATGTACCCTAAGATTTCCAAGCACATCTAGCTCCCATGTACTTTCTACTTGGAATTTCAGCACCCCAGCAGACAGAGCTCCTCTGCCATCCCATTTCCCATCATCCATTCTCAGCTGTAGCGGATGATTGTTCCCAGTGTTCCATAAACCCCAATTCACAATTCCAAAAGCTTAAAAAAAAGCTACAAAACACAATCCATGTAAAACATGGTTGCCAGTCTCCAAGATCAAATCAGGCTGCTATTGGCTGTCCAGGAGCATTTCAGTGTGTTTGAGTTCTTCCTTTCACTGAGAGAGGACAGCAAAAGGCACCAACAATGTCACTGCTGGCATCAGTGTTGCCTCAGAGCCAAACTTTTTCATTCTTATACTATTTTCTGAATTAATATTAAAGAGGAGAGCTCAGGAGTATGTCTATTCTAGGAAGAAAAAGCCAAGCCTCATTCTAGAATCTGTTTCTGTCTCCCTCTTGCTCACTCCACCAGAGAGTAGATCTTACTTTTGATTGTGTATGTTCTTTCCATTTTTGTGGGTGACTTTTTCCAACACTCCTAAGCAAAGTCCAGAATTCCTTTTGTCCTCAAGATGTACTTCCCTTGGCACTAGTTCTGCATGTGAATATCATGCACCGAGAACTTGTGTGCCATACCTCAATAAAAAACTCAAAATCATCGGCAACCTCAGAAAATTTGTCCAATCTATTCTCTCATATACCATGCAGAGAACACAAAATGCAGAAGTCCTCTTACAACTAAGCCCTCCCAACTCTAGCTGTGCAAAAGGCATGGCCTTCTTTTTGTTGCAATCTAATCCACTGAAGTTAAAAATAAATATTAAACTTACGGTTTTATTAATATGATATTAATAAAAAATACCTTCCAAGTCAAAAGGGAATAATTACTTTTCTTGGCTTTGGGAAAATTACTGTCTCAGAAAAAGCTCTTGTGATTTTTTTCAACATTATCCTTGTTTCATGACTTACTGCCTCCTGTGTACGTCCCTGGTGAAACAATCAGAACCCATCCATCTGAGCTGACCTCCATCTCTCTCCTCTCTCGAGTACGGATGAAATAAGCAAAGAGATCACAAGATTAACTCTTCTGTCAAATGCACATCTTCTGGATGTTGTGAACAATATATACATAACATGCAAGGGCACTTCTAAATCACTATGCTCTTTCGCTGTTAACGTCATCTCAGCATTTTAATTAAACTTTGCACACCTGTATTCCTTAAGTGCTGGGTTCTTGCAACATTCCCCTATTTATAAGCAAAAGAAAATCTGAAAAAAAGTAATGTATGAAGAAATGCAAAAACCACCAAGCCATCAAACTGAGTAAACTCTGTCTCACTTCTGGGAAAGTGAGGGAAAACTTCTTATTTACCTGATACTCTATTGCTGTCAAAATTACAGCTATTCTTATGTCTGTCTTCAGGTACTAGACTTAGAGCAGACTCACAGGGAACAGACTGTTCATGCTTTGTCTCTAGTTCCTTGTCTCCTTCACTGTAAATTCTGGAAACACAACTTTGATTGGGCACAATTCCCTTGCCACTCCACAAACCAAACTGAGATGAGGCCAATTATGGGAGTCTTTCATCTTGTAGAAGTGAGATATCAAAGAGTGCAGTTTGATAGAGGCAAAAACTTCTAGCGAGACGTTATCACATGCATTACACTCACACATGGGACTATGGGCATAAAGATCAATGCAGAAAACTACCTAAAGGTCAGTTTTAAAAGATTTCCTGAATATTCAAGGATTCAGCATAGATTTCCTTCTGACTATTGAACAAAACCAATTTAAATGAAAAACCCTGCTTGTGGATTGCCTGGTCAACTTCCCAAACCTTCCCTACTTGCTATTGTAGAGGGTCAAAGACAAAACAAACATTTAAAAAATGTCTATTATATACTTAAATAATTTTCAAACAGAAGAGTATGTCTTAAGTAGCTTTTCATCTCATCAGCCTATATACTTTTCAGCCCATCAGTTCCTATATTTTCTCTGAAATGGTAGTTTAATAAACATAGCTACAGGATTGTTTAAGGATGAAAGGGATCCTCTTTCAGAAAAAAAAAATTAAGGATAGAAGAGATCCTTCTTTAAGGGAGAAAAAAGCTCATTTACTTTTTTTGGGGGGTGTACTGTGATTATAGTCTCTTAAGAAATGTAAATTTTTTGCAATTTTATTTATATAAATAATTCTCAAACCTATTCTTCAAAATCATACAAGAAAATTAGGCAGTTATACAGAAAAACAGGTGATTGCAAAGTGTGGCTTTAACTAGAGTAATTTTTGAAAAGGAGAAGCTTGATGTAAAGCTAAAAATAGAGCCCTAATTTTCCCTGAGAAAACAAGCAATTGTGTCCAGGAAGAATTTGTAGATTTGCAGAACTTCTTAAAGCAACTTCAGTCTTTCCAAAAGCTGTTTTTCGCCTCCTTTCTCTCTCCTTTTCTCACCCAGAAACACACATACACACAGAACAGACAGGGAGGTGTTTGTGAAAACTGCAGTTTCTGCAATCAAAAGTACAACATTTACTATGGCTTTTATCAAAGATTTCAATTCCCTCATCTTAAGGAAAATGACCCTTTTATTTTGTTGTGGACATAAAATTATGGCTCAGGGAAAATTGGAAGCATTTCTGTTGAGGGAAATCAATTTTCTCACTGCCATATATGATCAACATGTCACAGCCATCACCTAGATAATAATGGTAAAGTACAAGTAAAATGGCTGGTAATACTGGCTTCAGGAGAAAAAAAAGAGCAAGATAACACCTCTTTTTCCCCCAACATGTTTTCAATAAGAAAAAAAAAAAGAAGAATGCCAAGGTTTCTCCTGTGATCATTGCCTTTCAGAACGAGAATGTTTTATTTTGTATATTGATAGTCTGAAGTGTTGATGAATCTGATGAGAAGTTTGGTCTTCCCGGAAACGAGTCAGTGCTTTGTGCAAGCTGTGCTGGGTCCTTTTCCATCAGCTTGTTAATGGGTGGCTAATGGTAAGGAGAAGTGACTGGCCTGAGATTACCCAGGAGTATGTTTATGTACAGGCAACACTCAGAGCAGAGAAACATCTTCTTAATTTGGATACTACAAACAAAGGAAACATCAAATTTGACCTTGCTGGGGAAATGTTAATGGCTTCTGCTCATCCTCCTTCTGCCACTTAGCATCTCTCATGCCCCACCTTGGGAAGCTTCCCGGCAGAAGTGTGCATTAGCAGAACTCTACCCTTACAAAACCCTGGCCCAGACAAGGAAAAAACATTACAAGTGATTAAATGGTCTTTTGATGTTCACTTCAACAGATGTAACAGGTCACCACAGTTAAGCACATCTCCAGTGATGCCATGATAGTATATACAAGGTAAATCAGAACTCTGTAAACAAAAAGGAAATAGTTTCGTATCTCAGGTTGAATTTTAAATGTTGCCAAGTCAAGAAACTATGGCTGCAAAGGTTAAGGACTGCAACACTGGAAAAGAGAATACATACCAACACTGATTTTAATTCATTAAAGAAATGTAAATAGGACAGAATCCTACAAACTCTGGAGGTAACTGAGTGTAAATAATTTCTAGGACATAAAATAATCTCTGCTCTTCTACCTCTGTGGTACTTTGAACTTTACAAAAATTTAAAGAGGAGATGATGTCATTCACATCATGCTGCAAGAACAGCACTGGGCTTACAGAACAAGATGAAAAATTAGCGTAATAATGTTTGTCTTAAGACAGAAAGGGAACAAAAAAAGAAAATTAGGACTAATCCATCTCCCCTAGTTTTTGTTGATGATTTTGGACTTTGCTACTGTTCCTACTGCTAAATTCTGAAAGATCATTCTTATTAACCAGTTGCCTTAATATCCACAACTGGATAGAACCGCATTTCACCTTTGAAAATTGAGCAGGTTATGGATTCCTAGGAGCTTATGTGGGATCCAAGAACAAAACTAGTGACATCAAATCACCAAATGGGTTGGGGTCCTTGAAGAAAGGTATCAGCAAACTGGTCTCCAGGTTTTTAGCACCAGTTAATGCCTGTTTGGTATGGTGCCCAGATGAATAATGTGTGATTTTCCTTGGCTGTGCTTGACCCATGGCCTCAAACTACCCCTTCCAAATATGCCCCAAGCAGCATGATTATGTAGGGTGGTGTAAACTGGCATGATCATACACCAGGATATGAAAAAGAAATGACAGCACCAGATTGTGGTCACTTTAAAGCAGAGCTTTTCCTGACGTAGCTTTGTCAATAGTTTCTTTTAGAGAAGTCTCCATTCACACTCAAGCGAAACTTGTGCTTTGGCTGCCAGATTCCCATGAGAATTCCAGTGAGAGGTAGTCAGAGAAAGGACCTGATTTGTGTTCTTATTAATGACAAAAGTGAGAAAGAGACTTTCTGCTTGGGTTTTCAGGCAGCAAAAGCATCTAATTGAAATACTCTGATAGTTACATTCTTCACTAAACTGCATAAAACAAAGCATATATTTGTATTTCTGAAGGACTTATTGTGAATTTCATGAAAGTCCATTATGTCCTTCATTTGGCAAAATGTTCCATAAAACTAGCGTGACTCCTAAATGCTTAAAATCAAGCATCTGCTTACTTAGGTGAGGAGCTCTGTGTAATGATTGATGAAGGTTAAACATTAAATCTTCCAAATCTATCTATCACTCTAAGAATATGCAATGTCATGACATGCTTCAAATTTAAATACAGTCTGGAAGTGTGTGTCTGAGGAGTAAAAAGTATAACTGAAATGTGCTAAAAATACAGTGAAGACCTTTCAAATCCTTTTTTAGCCTTTAATCCATTATTTAGCACTTCATTCTTTAAAAGAAACCTGCAGAGCTATCTCCTCAGAAGCACAACCTTGAAACAAAGTGTTTTTAGACATGCACAGAAAGCATTAGCAGCTTTCATTGCAAAATGACACCTGTGTGCCTGTATGTCCTGATCCCTGAAGTCATACTTCATGTATAGACTCACTCATCCAAAAACACTTCATCTGATTGATATCAAAGTACCTGCTCCTGTCTACACAGACTTAGTAAATGTCCAGCTCAGACAGCAAACACTGTTGTCTTGAAATCTTTCATTCTGTTGTATTATCATACATTTATCATTATGGTGTTTCATACCCACATACCCATAAATATTTGGTTTTGGTTGTAGGCAGACCCAAGTGTCATGGAAAGCTGACCTGCAAGTAAGTAAGAGAAAAATCTTATCTGTGGCCTTGGAGAAAAGGAGATAAAAATGAAGGGAAAGTTTGAGCAGTGTGAGCAGAAGTTTTTTTAAAGGTAAATTAAGTAAATGTCCTGTAGTAATTTATTAACTTCACATGGTTAATGCTGCTGTTTGGTCTAGGAAGGTTATCTGCTGTAACATTTCTTAACATTTTCATAATGTTATCAAGAATTAAAAAGGTAACATTTATCAAACATTCACAGTGTCTGTGAGTCAGAACAAAGAGCAGCCACACAGTTGTGATAACGTCAGGCTGTCAGTTAGAAGTGAGTCCAAATACCTTGGAGATATTTGCTTTTGGATGATGCATTCTCTGTCATGTAAAAATGTAACTTTTCCAAGTACACATGTTACTGATTAAGTTAAAGTCAGAAAATCTTATTTCCTTCTAATTACTTCTAAAGCCATATGCAAAAGATGGAGAAGGATAATCAACGGGATGATCCAGATAAAGGAGCCTTAACATGAAGAGAAATCAAAGGGCCCAATCCTCCAAATCCTTCTATGATTAGTCTTTAATCTGCAGTGAGATTGCTCATGTGAAACAGAAGTTACAGGACCAGATCTTAAATCTCCCCACTGCATCTTCCTAAGAAAAGAGGTGGATTAAAATCCAGACCTAATGTCTCATTGTGTCTGGCAGTATCAAAGAAACAAAGGCAGCAGCCACTGAGTCTAAAAGACTTGTCCCATTCCAGCAGGCTCTGATTTGGACAGTTAGCACTAATCCTCAATGCTGAGAAGAGAAAATTTTGATTCTAGCATTTTGTGTTACAACCCTTACACACGAAGCAATTGAATCCATGCAAATGATCATGCTAAAGGCAGCCAGAAAGCTAGGATTCACAACCCTCTTCTCTACACCTAATAGCATAATCTCTGATTAAAAGCTTACTATCATTTCAAAATAAGTGAAAAAAAAAAAAGCTAGTTGCTCTGCCTTCTTTTTCAAACACTTCCGTCAATGGCTATCATTGCTGCCAGAGTGCTGGAAGTGTCGTGCGGCTCAGGCCAAGACATTGTGTGCTGATTTATATTTTACAGTTATAACATTTTACATGTATAACAATTATACATGTGGAGGCTATTCCAAGAAACTGCAGTTCCAAGTTAGGGAATGGAGAGACTTGAAAACATGGAACTAAACAGCCTTGACTACAACTCAGACCTGTCTTAGGTTCATCTCCAACCATTCATTCCCCTGTTCAGGTCTGGGCAGACCCTGGCACTTCTGCATTAACAGCTCTCATCCAGAACTATTTCTGGTCAATAATAAATAACTTGGGAAGAGTAAATAGGTGAATAGAATTGCTAGTTACAGTCTCTAACAAATCAAAAGGCATCAGATCAATATTATGTTGCAGTGGGACTCCACACTTTCCAATTCACTCAATACTTCCTGAAATTATAATTTCACTAGTTAATCAGGGATTATTTAAATTATGTGTGAACAGTAGCTTTACTGTCAGTGTGTCTTCCAGAGTGTCCAGTAAATCCTGCATCAGGCAGTGGCAGAAGGATGAGAGGCACCTGCTCGCGTTCCTCAGTGTGTAGGTACACACAAAGGCCGGATTCCGCACGCCTGTCCTTGGCTGGCAGCCCCTCCTGAGGCAGGAGCCAGCAAATAGGGTGCCTCTACCTCTGCCTGTGCC
>VXBT01009939.1:0-21457 GCA_013400235.1 Oriolus oriolus | reverse complement strand
CGCCTTCCTTGGCAGGCACCTGTATTTCAAACCACGACAACAATATGGATTTTGTTTTTAATGCAAAGTTACTGCATTATGTACACATTTCACAATGATAATGCTGCTGTCTGCATGCTTGGGTGTTAAAATCTCTGTGTCATGACCTTTGGTCTTCCCTGCTAATTTTTCTGATTCTGGCTTTAAAGCCTTTAAAACATCAGTTTCCTGATTCTTGTAGATGTTTTGGGGTTCCTATTATTAAGGGCAAAATCTCTAAGTGGCACTTGCTTGAATTAATGTCAAGTTCGAATAAATCTCTCACTTCTCTTTGTGTTTGTGGTCACCCAGTCTTGAAGCAATTCATAGGCAAGGGTTCAGCAAGGTCAGTGTTATTTAAGACATGAAATGAAGGAACTTCAGAAATAAAAGAGGGAAATACCAAAACTTTAATGGAATTTAGTCAAAAAGCAACACACTTTATGTGACACTTCAATTATGTAACGTTTCCCCAGAAGGCAGTCCTGGCAGTCTCAAAGATTGGTACATTAAAAGTCGACACATAGAGGACTTCTATGCCAAAAATATTCTTTCTGACACTTAAACCTGGACAGTCACTTCCAGAAGGCAAATGAGAAAGAACAAAAAAAGGACCCAAAATTGAATGAAATTCTTCTCTTATCCAGGACTTTGGTGGTGATTTTTAAATGCTCTTTCTACAAAGATGCAGACAAAGTATATATCAAGAAAGATTTCAGGTTTGTTAGTACATTCCTTTAGATATTTTTTCCCTCCTGCAGAGGACAAGCACTTTGGTCTACAAAGCACTGTCTGGTTACTAACAATGCAAGATTCAGTCCCAAGCATACGGCACAGCCATTTCAGACAGTATTTATCCCATCTACAAACAAATGGCACCTAGCCTAATGAAAGGTGGGCCTTTTACAGAATCCTGCAGCATCGTGGAAAACATTTAAGTCAGTACTGAAAGGGCAGAGTGAGTAAGAGCGCTGAGATTAATAAAGGTGCAAACCAAATCATTGTGCCCCGTAACAACAGTTGCTTTTACCATGAAGAGTAGAGCACTGGCCTAAATGACTTTTTAAGGTTCCTTCTAATGCTATTTTGACACGATTCTCTCAGTTACTAGTTTGTAGCACTTACATGCTACATCATGGTGGTCCCTAAAAATATTCTGTAGAAATCGACATGCAAAAAGAAGAAAAAAAAAAAGGTTAAGAAAAGCCCTATTGAAACAATGCTTGAGACATTGCTGTGGATCAGTTGTTTGTGAGCTTCATCTCAAAATATGGCAGCCTAAATGTTACAAGAAAGGTAAGAAAAAACCCACAGAAATTTTAAACCTAACACTTAGAACATGGGATGCCTCAGGCTCTTTCTACAGTCAAAAAAGATGAGATATTCATCCTCTGCAGATGCCTTGCTCTTTACAACAATAAATGGAGCTTACCCATCTCCTTCAGACTAGTAGTCTCACGTTCAGATAACTTGGGTTAAAAAAAGCTAGGATGAATGCCTTCCAAAGCAATCCACCCACTGCCATTGGACAAAATCTGTGGGAGACCAAAGAACTCTCTTCCACACTCTGAAGGCTGCCCCAAACCACAAAGCTGTTCATCTCAGTTTAATCTCAGTTGAAAAGTCTTTGGAGAAAGCCCGCAGGGAATAATGGTCACACAAACCAACACCTATTTGTTTACAAGAAGCAAGAGAAAATTCAAGAATGGAATATTTTTTTTAATATCCATAATCAGAGGTCATAGCAGAAGCACACGTTGTTAAAAAGACAAGCTTTGCCAAGGATCCAAAAGGGAGGTCACTAGGCAATTAGTACAGTGGGCTGCACTGACCTAGAGGTTTGAAATCTGTCACTGCATGATATTCTCATTCCCCATGTGTGAGGGATGAGCCATCCAGAAACACATGAAAAAAACAGCATGCAAAAATAAAAGGTTCTCTTCAGTATGATTTCTTCACACTTCATTTTAGTAGGAAATACTGTTTGCAGCTTTCAAATCAGTTCTCCCATGTCAGGCAGATTAGGCAGTACAAAACAGAGCACACAAAGACAAACAAAAGCTGACTTCCATCTAGCCTCAGAGAAACTGCAGTCATTCCAAAGCAGGGAATGACTTGCAAGCAGTCCTGCTGCTGACTGGAACATGCAGCCTATGCAAGCTAGTGCTAGTTTGACCAAGAGTGCTACCCAAAATGCTAAAGGGCAGTAGGGCCCTTCAAGGAAAGTGAGCAGTTCAGCTATCTCACTGAAGATAGACATCAGTGGCTTTTGCTGGGATGGCAATTCCCATTTCAGATTTAGCTGTGAAAAAACAAAAGTAGCATCTGGGCTAAACGATGCAAATTGACTTCCATGGATCAATGGCTACACTCTTTTCAACTGCGAGCAAAGTTTGGTTCACCCCAGCTTTGATTACGATGTCAAGTTTTTAGAGATCACCATAGTGTCAAGATCTCATGAGAAAGGCTACCACAGAAGGAACTGAAGCTCTCGTATCACAGAGTTGTCTACAACACTGGTTGAAAATTAAGCAAATGCTGCCAGGTTGTATAAACTGGTGTACTAGTTTGAAAGCAAACCAGTGAGAGATCCCAAGTCAGAATTACAATTTAATAGGAAAATTAAAATAAATGCAATAGTACAGAAACACTGACAGAGTCAGAATACAACCTGACACCCTGTCGGGCAGGGTGGTGGTAGCAGTCTGAATAAATGGTGGCTGCAATCCTGTTGAAATGACAGATTTGGTTCTGTTGAAGCAGTGATCCTGTAGAAGGGTCTGGTCTTCCTCTGAACGTCCAGTGGTGGTTATGTAGCTCTTGTCCTCTGGGAACCCAGTAGGTAAGGGCTGCAAGTGGTGTTCCAAACCTCAGATTACATCCAGGTGGGAATGCCTGGTTCCTCCCCCTGGGCAGAGCATCTCACAATGGGATGATGTAATTTTATGAGTCATGCAGTGAGGCTGGATGGCCCATTAACAGACGATATCCCCTGGAGGGAGTTATCAGGGATGTGTAGTGGAAGAGATAAGGAACACTGCCCCACCTGGTTTTAACAGCTGGTGATAGAATACATAATCTTGGTTACATTTTACATTGTAACCTAAGACAATTGGTAATGGCTTCAGTAGTTACCAACCCATAATATTGCTGGAGTGTAGCAAGCACAGATGTTCAGTTTAGAAATTCCTGTGTCACTACCCCTGACTGGGAAAGCGAATCCCCAAAAGTTTCAAAGGTTTGATAAAATTTTCTTGCATTTTAAGAGAAGAAGACAGCTGTATTGCTCTAATCTGCTTAACCACAGTGGTATTATCAACTCTTCTCACTAAGAAACTTCAGTGATAAAAACCATGTGTTTTATTTGGCTGCAAATACCTGTATGCATTAAATAGATGCCTGGATTACAGCAAATGCTGCCCTTTTTGGCTTCATTGTTTATTAAACCGCTCAGCAGTTCATGTACATTATGTGAACTCTTCCTGGGGGACTTAGTTTTGAATTATACATGACACTTCACATTTCTAGTCAATAATACAATGCTTTTTGTCTTTCAGTAGTTGCTTCATTCATTAACTCCCTAGAACCAAGTTGTTTACATTAAAAACATAATTTCTGTTCTTGCTATCTTGTATTTTCACAAAATCCATTTCTACTCTTGTTATTCTATATTTTCATAGAATGACAGAATTATTAAGGTTGGAAAAAACCTCTGAGATCATCAAATACAATTGTTTCCTCATTTTTAGAAAGAAAGATTTGGTAAAATTAAACTGTAGCTGTCAAAAGTCACCACTTAACCCTGTTATATAAGGAAATAGTATGTATTTACATACTCATGACAGGCATGCAGCTAACCTTCAAAATGCCTCTGCCTAGCATACAATATTAGTCAAATGCTCTGATGGCAAAACCTTGCTGGTTTTTTGGAGTTTCACAAGCCTGCTTAGAAGGTATTGGCCCAAAAGAGGCAGAAACTGACCCAAAAGAGGCAGAAACCTGGAACTGTAAAGAAAGACTTTTGTATCATGTGTCTTGGGCCAAGGCAGACTGATCCTGGGCTGCAAAATAAATAAAAATTGGTGCCTGAACCACTTGGGGCCAAAGGGGTGCTTTGTTTTGGTGGTGTTTCAGAGCTGCTTGCTGAATAGGGGCGCCTGGGACTGAACAACCTGTGGCACTGGACAAGGTGTCTCTCCACATCAAATCCCCCAGAATGGGATGAGGGATGAATGGGATGCTGACTGAATGACCATGGACTGTTTGACCATGATAATCAAAGAAGACTGAAAAGGTTACAGTTACAACAGGACTAAGGGAGAGGAGTCTAGTTGTACATAGGGCAGACTCAAAAAATAACACGGAAAAAGAGCAAACTCAGAGCAAACGGATGAACAGACGATTCAAGAACCCCGGCTGCCCCAGACATGGTTGACTGCCATCCTTTGGAAATGGAATGGAGAGGACCACCACCTATGATGACACACAGAGGTTTATCCACGACCCTTCTAGCTATTTGTCTAGAAGCTAAAAATCCACCTGTATTGATCCAGTAGCCCAAGGAGACTCTCTTCTGACTATGGCATCTTCCAGATTACACACAGCCCTGCCATGCCATTTATACACTCTCAATGGACAGAAATATCCAGCTAGCAATAACATGGGTATATAATGAGACAGAATGCTTCCCCACAGTGTTAGTTCCAGTTTAGCAAGTCCAGCTAAGCAATCACAAGTTTCCCAAAAGATACACACAGACTATGACCCTGTGACTCCACACTAAGGTTTCCTGTTATCATAGAATTGTTTAGGTTGGAAAAGACTTTCGAGTCCAACCATTTAACCAGCACTGCCAAGTCCAAGACTAAACCATGGCTCTAAGTGCCACATCTACACGTCTTCTAAATAACTCCAGGGAGAATACACAGAATTTTAAAATCTCTTACTCCTATCCTCACTGCATGACAGCTAGACACACACCAGAGATACTCACACCTGAGCTCACAGGAACAGGTAAAAACCAAGACACAGAATTGAAAAGTGAGTTTCCCTATATCATCCAACCTTTTTGGAAGCAAGCTGTGGAGGAGGAGGCTTCGAGCTGAAGGCACAGGCTTGTCTAGTTCTTGTCTTGTCCCCTATGCTATTATTAGTTCAGCCGTGTCTGTACTGGTTGAAATCTCATCTCTGTGATGTCAAAATATGTTCTTACATCATTTTCACAAAGTAAAACAAAAGGCAGTCCTGAAAAGGCAAGGTTATCTGTAGTTTTAGTGCCTATTACCAGGCTTTGATCGTTTCTCAGCATTCCCATCGCTCTCACTGCAACTTGTGAGAATGGCACATTTTCTTGATTTCATTAGGCTTTCACCTCCTAGCAAATGCTGCGTGCTAGCCAGCATAATTCGTTTTCCCCCACGAAGAGGCTTTGTGAAAGCTGGAGCTGCAGAGTCTGGATTCACCCTGCACAAATGCACTGCAGTAATCTATACAGATAAAGCACTCGGGGTCCGCACCAGGGTGCCCTTGGGATGTGCTCTTTGGCTGCGGCAGTAATGTGGATAAGAGACAGCAAAGCCTCTGAGCAGCATGTACAAGACACAGATTAATTCACTCTAACTAGACTTATGTCTTCCCTGTCCCCCTGTATGTCAGGAAAAGTGAGGAAGATGAACACAAGAGGGTTCACCACTCAGACCCACAAACTATCAAATACTATATACACTGGAACTCAGGAGCCATAGCAAGATCTACTGGACTTAACCAAAACAAGAAAAACACAGTGCAATCAATCAACGTATCCCCATCCCCATCTGTCCTCTAGGTGAAAAGGAAACAGTCTTGCTACATATGGATGGTTCCCACACATATGCTGAGAAATAATAATAATCAGTCTATAAATGAAGGAGGCTAAAAGTAGCATAGATCGATTTCAGCTCATTTCAGGACAATTCTGTATGTGCTGAAAAGAAGAAAGGTGATGGGACTGTGAATTTAACCACCCAGGGTCTGGTCAGTTTTAAAAAATGATGAAAAACGTAATCACAGCCTTAGAAGCTGGTCATGGGAGATTGGTGGTGAAACTGTGGCTCTATTTTTTTTTCGTAAGGGAAGTTGAGGAGAAAAGCTGAAGTGATGAATGTGTTGGCTGTTAATGCCAGGTTCCATAGGCAACAGCCTGAAATTTAATCCTATGAATCACTAAAAGGAAAATGTTTGGTTGAAACAGCTTGCTCTCAGAAGAGCTCCCCCCTCCTGCCCCGAGTCTATTCCTGAATGAGCTGCTGTTGTTCAGCCCATCAACAAAACAGATTAACTGTTAGATAATCTGATTTGAGGGGGGAAGCTCCCCACTAAACAAGCCACACTCTCCTAAAAGCGCAGGGCATAAAGAGTCACAAATATTAAGCAGCACAGTCTGGTCTTTCTCTTGTCTTTGCACAGAATTTGGAAGCATTTCTT
Organism: Oriolus oriolus; assembly: GCA_013400235.1. Taxonomy (NCBI): domain Eukaryota; kingdom Metazoa; phylum Chordata; class Aves; order Passeriformes; family Corvidae; genus Oriolus; species Oriolus oriolus. Next base: position 14,977 of record VXBT01009939.1, on the reverse strand, counting down.
CTCCAGTCAAAAAAGGCAAAAGGATTTCATGTGGTGACAGCCTACTCTTTGCTTAAAATGCTCACATAGAACATGGAAACTGCTGAGTTAAGATATTATTCTAGAACTATAAGCAATGCATATTATGAAAACCTGCCTTTAAAATGACAAATAAACCTAATCTACCAACGCTTTACTTTTAAATGCATAAAACTGCATGTATGTTTTTAATGTTCCTAAGTAGAGAGTTAAACCCCAGTAGTATGTCTTCTTTTTCTTTTGCTTCCAGCAGCTTTTTATTAGTCAGGCCTATTCTCCTCTATCCTTGCAGTGATCCTTTTCAAACGGTTTTATTTCTTGCTGTCAAGTCAATGTAAATGGCTATTGCTGAATTAGAGAGATCTGCTTTTCTCTACCCAAAGAAGTGATTTAAATCATAAAGCACCTACCAGGAAAGAAGCAGGCAGTGAGGCACAGCAGCTGCTGCTTTTTTGAGCAGCTGGACAGCAACAAGCTGACAACATCACAGCAATACTTGGGAGTTTTTCAAAATTAGGACCTGTGTATCCTCCATGTAATTTTTTGACATTTACACAGGTTCTAAGAATTTACTTTGTCTGGGCTTCAAAAACGAACCATTATACTGTGCGACTTTAAGTATTTTGCAAGTATTATACACTACAGTAAGATAAGTAAACTACATTGCTCACTGCAAAGAGGAAAGGAGGTGTGCATATAAGTACTATGAGGCACCTGGTTCTGAAAGTCACAACGCAGCCTTAACACTTGCTGGAACTTTCCCAAACGTCTAGGACAGCCTTGGACTAACCTGGTCCTTGGGGACTGTGCAGACAAGGGATTTTCACTCTGTAAGCCTGTTTAGTACTTTGAGGGCAAAGGCATGGCTTAGCACAGGTATCTCAGCAATCACTGCACCATGGCAGATGACAGGAGCAAGATCTGCGATGGCTGGGCTGGGAAGGGGTATCTGAGGCCTGTATTCTGCAAATTTCTTTGCCAGACACAGACTGTGATTTGTAGAGCACCTCCTCCCTGAGCTCACTGCTGCAGAGGCATTAAATCCATCCACAGCTAAAAAAGTAGCAATCCAGACACTACATTGCCAGTGCAAACTCTGCTGCCTTTGTTTAGGCTGCAATGTTATGCTGGAGGGCATGGAAGGCATCTCAGAAATGCTGAAATTCTGAAGAACTGACAAATACTGACAAAAGAGTTGACTATGTTGTTTAATACAGAGCAATAAGTACAAGAAGAATTTTAAAGTGCAGCCTCAGGGACCAATTTAGTGCATACGTGTAGGGCCACTGGATCACAGCTGAATAACAGCACTGACATCCTGTTGTGTGCATGATGTGCCCAGATGTGTCAAATAAAATGGAGCTGCAGGAAAAGTGATCTTCAAGTTACAGTACAAACAAGCAGCCATCACATTGTTGTCCATGCAACACATTTGTGGAGAGAGGAGAACAGGTGCACTCATTAAGAGTTAGTGCCTGCATCAGGATCCTTGACCATTAATCCCAGAAATTTCCATTTTTGAAAGATGTTCAGTCATTTGGCGAGATGTTTCTTACACAGCCTTTAAAAGAAACTGCCCTATGTCTGTATCATAAATATTTGACTGTCTTAACAATGGAAACTTAACAATGGAAATTTATTTAGCCAACGGCTTGTTAATAAAAAGGCAAACATACATACAGCTTCCTCTGGATGTTTTGGTTCTTTGCTACACACAAACTACAGGCAATCTACAATGAAACAGTACAGTTTCAGATTTTTTTTTAGTAGGGAAGCTACTAAATGAAATTTATACTGGCATAAAACCAACTCTGAAATCACAAAAACATTCTCTCGAGTTCTAACTCAAGTTGTGCAAATCACTTTCTGTGCAATGCCTTTAGTGATATAGAAATGTACTCTTGCAATTATGTCAGGCTACCAAATAACTCTTTAAAAATTAACCATCACCCTGCTCAGAGTAGCACATATATTTTTTCTAACGATGCCAATAACAATTTTGACCAACCAAACAAAAAGATTCAGAAGTGGAAGCAGTGATTATACTACGTGGAAAAAAATCTTTAGTAATGCTTCTCAGAGTTCAAAAATCTGAGAGACTCACTCCCAATATCGAAAGAAAAACAAACCAGATCCTATTCTTCTTGGAATGAAAATGCCTTAACTTCAATGGAAACAGTCAAGTTCCATGTGTGAACTTTTCTTCCACTGCTGTTTAACTAGCAAGAGCCTGGCTGAGTTCTTCATAAGCTTATAGTTTAGTTCATGGCTGCAAAGAACCTCCATAGTTCCTGCACTTTTGCACCAATATGGGTTCTGAGCCAAATGCTTGAGTCTGAACATAATCAGCCTCCGAGGATTAAATCTTTATCTAAGCAGAAAGGGGAGATACCACCTCCAAGGACAAACTTCCAGAGTCCCCTAAACTGATTTTAAAAGCTAGTCCAAAAGAGTCATTCTTATGATTAAATGTCTCCTGTCATTTAATGCCAAGATGTTCTTACATAATTTCAGACAAATCTGTAGACTTCCAAAATTTTAGCTGGGGCTGTAGTCCAGCCTCTTCTCGCCCAAGAAGCATTTTTATGCTAATTTCAGTCTAAGCTGGGAGAAATCCTGGGCAAACTGCTGCCATGGCACATACCATGCCTCAGGCACAAGGCCTCAGACATTCTGCATTTGAGGGTCCATTGCCATTGCCAAAAAGCTCAAGTTGCCAACTTGTGTGTGTGTGTGCGGCCATCACATTCTAGAGTAGTTTTTCTTCAAAACATTAGCAAGCACCTTCTCAAATACCTCAAATCTAGTTAAACTACATATAAGCTATTTATAAAGTGATTAACCAGCCAAAGCACCTACACTGAAATCAGGACCACCATAGGTAGAAAACCTGCCATCTTTCTCTCTTCTAAGCTAAAGAGATTTATGAGGGTGGTGAGGCACTGGAAGAGGTTGCCCAGAGAAGCTGTGGATGCCCCATCCCTGGAAGTGTTCAAGCCCAGGTTCGATGGGGCTCTGAGCAACCTGGCCTAGTGAAAGGCGTCCCTGCCCATGGCAGAGGGGTTGGAACTCAATAATCTTTGAAGGTCCCTTCCAACACAAACCACTCTATGGTTCCATGATTCTATATAAAAGTTACCTTTCCTTAACCTTTTCAGCACTGAGACTCCTTGTACGCGGTAACAGACAAAGGGAGATTCAAAACCTAATACCAAAGAAGCATATCCCAATTAATGAGTATTTAGGGAAAGTGTTTAAGTTCCTCACTCTCAGGGCCTTGGTTTGACACAACAGAAAACTGGGGGCCACCTATTCAGCTTCTCAACCTAACCCTTCAGTTTGCTTCTCCTGCCTGAACACTCTAGCAGGACAAAGGAGGTAATCACACTGCAAGCAGCTGGACTGACAAAGGATTGGGATCACACCTTGTACAAAATGCTTTAGGTTTTCGTCTTTTGTGGATCACTTTGTAATGCATTTCAAGAAAGCAAATGCATGAAGCAGGACAAAGAAATCCCAGAGGTTGTTGTTTCTGTACCCACTACCACCACACAGAAGTCTGACATCAATAAATGAAGTTAAGTTAAAATCAGGAAATGGAAGGCTGTCAGTAGACCCATTTCCTATAACTACATTGGTATTTGGTGAAGTTTTCAATTTGAATACCCTGTCCTAAACTATACAGTCTAATTATTCTTTCTCATAACAAACAGCTTTCAAGAAAGAGCTTTCAGTGTAGGATGAAAATACCAGATGGATCATCTTCCATTTAAACCATAATGTTGCAGCTAAAGAAAGCATAAGAGTGTCATTCAAATTTTGTGCCTAATCCTTCCCCCTATTCTATGCTCCAGAAGGAACCTGACTGAATGAATAACTACTGAGCACGAGGCAGTAAAATATGAAATTTTTTTATGACTAACAAGAATGAATTTATCCTACCTTTTTCTCTGCTATGCTATTACTGAGTAATGGAAGATAGGTCTGTACACATTTATCATCTTAGATTTACTAAACAATGGAAATCAGCTTTCTAATGTCCAGTAAACAATGAACAAAGAAAACTTTTAATTCTCACTTCTCTGCCTACTTTCATCCCACCATCCTGTTATTAGTAAGATGGACTTAAAAAGCCAGTTTTCCCTCTTGGGACAAAGCACAAACCAAACATTTCTGCACCATCCACAATTTTTTTCTGTCGTCCATTTATAAACCAAGGCTTACTGCATCCATAAAGGAGTACGTAAGAAAGAAAAACATCATTTTGTGGGCATTATTACAGCAACAAAATGACAGGAAGCAACCTCTAATCCAGCTACTGGCACACATGGTATACATGTAGCAAATTACATTAGATCAGTTTATATTATATTAGAATCACATTCTATAGTAATGTAAAATATAGGTATATTTTAGTAAAACCAACATTTTTTTTCTAAGCAGATTTCAAGTATTAGTATATTTACTTCTTTTTCATGTCTATTCTCATTCTGCATTTAGACATGACTAACTCTGTTACAGCTCATCTCATATAATTGTTTAGAACTTTTATCATCATCATCATTGTAGTATTTTTGCTCAGAACAGTATTCTTCTTTCTTCTCTAACTAAAAAGTGTCTAAAATATAGGAGCAGAAACAACTGGTGTGAGGATTCATGGACCTGATGACAGATCATACAGCTAAAAAATTACTCCCTGTAGAATGAGTCATCCATGCAAGTACAGAATGAAAAAAAATCAACATTTAAATTCTATTAAAAATATTAATAAAATATTGGTGTAAAATGTAAAAATAAACTTTCTGCAAAAATTTTTATGAAATGTTTTGCCATTTCCATACATCTTCCTACCCAAATTTGATGTATACTGCTTTTTTATGTAAAAAAAGCCTGAAATCAAAATGTTTTCCATGTTCTAGATTAAAAGAACATTCGTTCACCTCTTCTAAATCATTCGGCCTTCAATATAAGATGCAGCAGAACACGGCCTTTTAACACCAGCTTAGATGCAGCTTTTCAGAGTGCAGGACACACAAACAAGGAGTCGATCTAAAGAAAACCATTATGGGAACTGTACTATGATTCCAATGACAAAGATCACTAATCACAATGGACACATATTATGAACCCCACTAAATATTCAAAGTAATATTCTAATGGTTCATCACATTATGCTCTAATGATAGAAGATCTCTCCTGAATCTTGAGCGTAGTAACTGAAATACTCAGAAAAGATGGAGCCAACAGAATTAATGAGATGAGAAAGAGAAGGTTTTTATTGTAAAATTACGCTAAGAAAGAAATAACTTTCTGCACTGCCTAGAATCAATTCCTTTGCCTATAATTTTACACCTACTGCAGTGCACTTTTTCAGCAGGAAAAAAGAAAGCAGCCAGGCATAGTCTTTTGCAGTGGGATTCAAGAGCAACAGGACTCCCCCTCAGATACTAGAAATTTTCTTCATGATCACCTTGAATAATAGTTAAGGGCCATAAAATTGAAGAGGCCAAATGTATAATTTATGAGCTGAGAGGACTTCACAGGGGTTTTTTTGTGTGTTAGAAATAAATTTCTCCATGACTTTATTTTAATTTCTGAAGCACATTAAAGAAAAAAAAAAAGCAGGGTGGTAAAAGTGCTGACAATTGCCTAAATATTCCATTTGAATCTTGCATCAAGACAAAAACTTTACCATTTCTTTTATTTTTATTTAGGACTTTTCTTCCACAATAAGTCTATACACTTAAAGAAGTCATGCTACCATCAGACATATTTTAAAACAAGAGGAGAAAAATCTTTAAATTCTTTTAAATTCCTTTTTTTCCCCCTCTATTTCCTGATTTCCCTGTTTTAACAAGGTCTTAGAACCATTAGTATAATCTGTGACACAACCAAGCATGAAGTCTCAAATTAAACACTGTGAAAGACTTCTCCATCATCAAGCAAGCTCTTCTGAAATTAATGCTGTATGAGAAATGCTGGTACCAGCAGGACCACAGAGATTTTACGTATGCAGTTATGGTCTTTCTCTCTATTACTCTCTATCTCTTACATCATTAACTATTACAGGTTTCTACAAGCAAGCACCACAAAGGAATAATGAAAAAAAAAAAGACAAGGGACTAAATCAAGGGAAAAGGAAACTATAAGTTGGCAAAGGTGAAAAACCCAGCTTCTTTTCACAGAATTGTCTCTTTTGCATTCAAAACATGAGGCTTCAGCCGGAACGCTTATTACGAGTAGCTGTGTTCTTGAAGTCAGTGGCTCCTGCACTTAAACACATCTGGATCTTCCCAGGATCACATATTATATATTCCACAGTGCCTTTTCACAGACCCGGATGTAGGTATCACTTCAGCACTTTTTTACTGAAAAGCAGCAGAAAATGAAAATCTCAGGGAATTCAGGTACTCATCTTTTTCATGTTTGTCTTCTGAGACTTTTGGATGAATAATTCATTAATGGATGAGTGAAAGAAAAGAAAGGGAAAAGGTACAAGAGCTTTCTCCTGTCATGTACAAAGTGTAAAAGAGTGAGTTTTCAGAACAAAACCAGCTCCTCCTTCTAAGTACATCCACATTCATAACAGCACAGAGGGAAAAGACAAGGAACAGTACAGTTGGTATCTTACATTTCTGTGGGGATTCTGTAACAAGCATAGTTGATCTTAAGGCCTGGAATCATACTGTGGAATGCAATGAAAATCTTAAATGTACCCAGAAATTAATAGATTGGGCTCAATTAACTTCCCATAAACATAACTGGAAAACCTGATTGTGACTGGGGCTCTGATTCAGGCTGGAAAACTAATGGAAGGACTTAGAAAGTTGGTGGCTTTGCTTTCTCCCTACTGACTTTGCTATGTGCCCGTCCCTTCCACCTGCAAATGTCACTACAAAGCAGATTGGAAAACACACAGCTCTCCAAGTCTTTCCTGAAATAAAACTCCACCTGTTTAGGATCCTGCTGCAGAAGCTGCACATCCTCACACCTTGCTGAAACTCTGGGTAGCCACAAAGCACTCAACAACTGTGGGATGTTCCCAGTGTGGGATGCTCCAGCAACCTCTTAAAAGAGTGGGGGTGCTAGGCTTGTCCAAAGACAGTGATGAGGCTGAGGGGAAGCTATCCTCCTTTTTTGCAGAAACAAGTCCTCAGATAAAAATTATCTGAATGTCAAGCAGAAGTGCTACGGGAATGAGAGGAGGAAGGAAAAAATAAGTAACTCTGCATGAACCTCACCTTTCATTGTTTCTGGACCTCATAGCTTTTTGGGGGAATAAAAAGCAAAAAAAGCCTTAATTTAAAAAAAAGGGGGGAACTTAATATGACTACGCTTTCAAGTTTCACACAGAAAAGTGACAAAGAAGAAACCTACAGAACTTTATGGTCTCATTTTGAAAAACAGGTTGGAAAAACAGGTTAGAAAGAGGAAATTAACTGATGGAAATTTGAATGATGAGGGTTGGAGGCCTGTAATAAAATATGTGAGGATGAACTACATCACTGTAGGTAAAAAGAGTACTTTGAAATACAACAAAATTCATAGCAGGGGACTGCAATACTCATGGTAGGTAAGGAAGGGAGAGAAACATTTAAAATATGGTTTTCAACTTTTCTCCTTTTACTTTCTGACACACTTGCAGTCATTCTCCAGTCATAAGCAATACTACATAAAAAGAGTCATTAAGAATAACAATCTTACTCATATTTAATTAAAATTGTATCTCTTATTTTTTTTCTTTATTTAAAGAAATTTAACTACACAGGAATCAGAGCTCTTGATATATTATAAGGAGGGTTAATTAGCATCACTATTTCTTCTTCCATTTTGGGAGATTGTTCAACACAAAAATTCAGAGGACAATTGCGAGTTTTGGGTTCTGTAACACTGATAGTAGTTTCTTAAAAAGTCCCCATTAGAGCAGCTTCCCTTAGCAGTGCTGATGGTGAAAAAAGGCTTCTGTAAAGCACTGAAATGGAAAGTTCAAAACAATAAAAAATAGCATATTTTTAAAAAACAAACAAAACCCCCAACACATTAACTAGAAAAAAAAAAAGAAAACAAAACCAAAATTTATGCCACTGGCATTGGAAATGGAGAGCTCAGCATTTAATTAACCCACTTGCATACCTGCCTACCATTTGTATTCATTGTTTGGTTTTTTTTTTCTTTCCTACGTTTAATTACAGCATGAACCAGGCATGTCTTTCTTCTGGCAGGTGGATCTCTCCCTCTTCCTTCGAGCTCAGAACAATGTTGGTAAAGATTCATTTGAAAAAACTCTTAGTATATAGGATATGTTGATAAATGAAAGAATAACATTATAACAAATTTAAGGAAATAGTTTTCTTTTTCAAAAGTTATTACATTAAGCAAATCTAGCTTTTGTATCACATAGGCCACTGACACACAAATATTAGACACCATCTAATATACCTTTCTGTCAAGAAATAACAACACTCAGCAATATCAAAACTTTTGAAAGGAAGATTTAAAACTCAGTCATAGTGCCTTTATATTCCCAGGCAGTATTCCTAATATTATTTTTTTCCTGTGATCTCAGTAAGTTTTGTGATATAGCTGTTTATGGACCATGACTGGATGCATATTAAATGTGTTAAGCAATCAGTTTCATTAACTGCAGAAGTTTTAATCCACCTTTCTTATGGCAAAGTCTTAATTATCCTTCAGCAATGGTACTTTGCTAATATCAGCCTTTGTCACACCTGTTCCAAGTATGTAATTGTGTCCTGTCAACTTCGCCATTCAGAGCTAGGAAGAAAAAGACAACGACCCCAGGACCTTGTACAAGCATATACTGCACTGTCAGATAAAATGTCTGATATTTTTGACTTGAAGACATTATTTTGTAGTTGATGCTGCAACTAAAAACTATGAAAGAGGTAAAGGAGATGCTAAGGGATATGGTAGTGCTAAAAAGGAAATTCCTGTTTAGAAGAAACACAGCTTAAACAATATAATCAACTGTTTTCTTTCTTTACAAAAAAAATAACAATCCAAATGTACTGACCACATGTTGCTGGCTAAGATCTGAGCTTTTGATAACCCATTAAGAATAATAGTGAGTACTTCACTGGGTACCTTGGAGCCAGCTCCAGGCTTAGACAGATCAGGCAGATGCCTGAGACAGCTTTAGGTCAGGGCAGGACAGAGCCCGGCCAGCTGCCGATGCCGTGCCAGGACTTGGAGCACGTGGCTCTGCAGCCACTGTAGAGGCACAGTCCTGCAAACCATTCTCTCCAGGCTCCCTGTCTCTTGGTTTTCCCCTGCTCCCTCCGTGCCTCCTTCTATGGAGGACCCACGCCCAGGCTGGGCTGTCACAGAGTGCAGGTTTGCCCAGCAGTGGTGGCTTGGCTCAGCTCTATGCTCAGCAGCACTCGCAGCCAGCTCCTGGCCACCAGGCTGACTCACTCCCACGTCAGTCCATCTACAGACAGATTTTTAAATGCACAAACTTTTTGTTTAAATTCATAAAACTGGTACTCCTCCGTGGCTTATCCAGATACTGCTTCCTGCTGCAGCACACAAAGGCCACACTTCTTCCCATTTGGATTTTAAGTCTGGCCTAGTTAGTGATATCATTGCTAATGGCTCTCCAGTCATAGTTCTGCTGCATATATTTTCTTTACCCCTATTTTTGGGCTTCCTACTTCCTCAAAAATATCTCCTCATGGCAAGACCAATCTACTTCAAAACAATTGTGAACCATCAATTTGGTTCATATTAGTCACCTACAGTGTTGACAAATAAGTGAGTTTGCAGACTGTGAACCCTTTGGAGAGGAATTTTGTCAAGTCTAACCTACAGAACATAAATGTATTTTATACATTAAAAGATCTATGGAAAGACAAATCCAGCCTGAACTACTTTTCTGCTACACCAGAAAGGAGGAAGTTGCTAATGTGATTTTCTGTCAAGAAGCACATGCCAGTGTATAAAAACCAGGCTCTTATATTTTAAGTTTCTTTAATTATCTGCCTGCTCCAAAGAACCTACACTATATGCCTCATTCACATCTCCCTTATCATGTGCTCTGGCTGTTCTTCCCCTGCTGTCCAATGCTCCAGGCATCTTTTCCTGTAGTCCCCCCAGACACTTCCTCCTGCCACCAAATTCAATGGCCTGAACAGAGGTGTGCTATGCCACTTTCTCCTCCTTAGAGTATGTGAGGAACCTGCTCAGGGCTGGCAGGTACAATGCAGGACCTCTGGGAGCCCAGGGTATGCTACAATGCCTACAAGGGTACTGGAAATCTCTGTTTAAGCGACAGAACCCCGCTCCCAAAGTCAGGTTTTTTTGCTCTGGACAGCAGACACATATGACACCCTGGTGGCATGCTTCCCATTTGAGGCTGTGTGCATAAATCCCATGTTTTCTGGCAGTATGATGTCCTTTAAATGGTTTGTCACCTGTTTTTTCAAGGTGCCTTTGCAAAGCTGAGGAATCATACTTCCAGTAAACGTTTAAATGCCAACTTGGATGCATAAATAGCAAAGCCAAGCCAGGCAGAGCAGAAGAGCAGGTCCTTTTGGTTCAATGAACAGATGCCGTCCCATCTCATTGGGATCTCTTTTCCAGGTACATATTGCACAATCATGTGCGACTCTGGGATACACATCTGGAACTTCTGGTCTGTACCTTTAGTCTCCTTCATGCTTTTATCTAAAGCATACCAATAGCAAAACACCTTTAATTATTCTAAACTTACCTATTAAAATGCAGTGTTTCCAGATTTGAAGCCTCCTCATTTTCACTCGAGAACACATTACCACACAAATATTGGGATTGAAGAGACAGAATGCTAGGAAACAGGAGTATGTTGCAGTCTTGCTATGAATTATTATTCTCTTAAGGAGAACAGAAAAAACTCATCAAAATGTGCCTGTTGGCGTTAAGCCCTGGGACCGTGGTGGAGACACATGGAATGGGGGTCAGAGGCAGTCACTCATCAGCAGGCTCCTGCAACACCAATGTCTTCAGCAAAGTAGCAACTCCAAGAAAAGAATTACTGCTCTTCGGGATTCTTTTTAGGGGACAAGAAATGGAAAGATGGAAATAGAGGCAAAGGAGGAGGCAGAAAGCCTGAGGATCTCTCATCTCTGTGCCCCTCTGAAAGAAAACAATGGAGCTCTGGAACTTGGGAGAGTTCTCAACATGTGTGTGCATGCATGAGGAGGGAGCAAAGTTACAAGGACAGCTCAAAGACAGGAGGAGAATTCAGAGATAAAATTAAAAGAGACCAAGGAAAAAAAAAATCTGATAATCTTCAAATGAAATAAAACAACAAAATCAATTTTCACCCAGAGTCATCTCCCAGGTAATGCAATATTCAGCTTAGACTCAGTTATTTTTCAAAACACCAGTACTTTAGTGTGAAACAACAGCAGGACAACCTGATTCTTCCAGTCACACACCCATCAGCCTCATCCTTTTTCCTGACCTTCACGGAATTCATCAGCGCGTCAATCTGCCCACCAGACCAGTTTCTGCTTAAGCAGAACAGTATGATTAATTAGCAAAGGTAGGGTCAATGAGAACTCAGTCACAAAAGCAATCAGGAAAACACATCTAAATAAATGTGACTGCTGTGGCAAAGGAGAGGTGAATTACTGTGTGTACTACATGACTCTAATTTTCTGTTTGTGCCAACTCCCACCACCATGTTCCCTGAGATAGGAAGTGGCAAAGAGTGTGGCCCAGAAACCAGTCAGAGACAATGAGTGTTACCTAGAAGGGCTGTGTTTCATTTCCAAAAGGCTGCAGGCATATTCCTCATAGAGCTGTATATGTGAAGAATATTACACAAGGAACAGAGACCAAATTCTGGGACTGAGACCCACCTCATTAGTGGAGCTATATATCAAAGCACAGAAAAAGCAGTTTCATAGACAAGCACATCATTTATATAATTATCCTGCTGGCAGCAGTTCAGCCTCTTCTGCTTCCACTGTATTTATATTCAGTTTATATAAAAACTTTCTGTACACATATGCATATTTTTCCATGCATTTCTTATTCATAATTGCTGTTTGCTTTACGTTTGTTAGCTTCTGCTCTCACTTGCCCGTGACCTTTTTGTTATTTAAAAAAAACAACATGCAACAAACCCCACAAAAAGAAACACTTGCAGAGCGTTGAAAGGAGAAACATCTATTCAAGGAAGAGAGAAAACTACCACATATGCAAAGCAGTGTGGTGACAAACACATGAAACGATTAGGTATTCATATTCTGTCCTATAAATCCCTTTGCATTTAGCTTTTGAAGAAGGGAAGCAAAATAGAAAGGTGATCATTCTAAAGATCACTCCCAACAAGGAATAAAAATGGAATAAACCCAGCTTTTGCAGCCAGATTTTTCTCATCAAATCCTTTTCTTCCACTATCTTTGACACATCACTCCTGAACATGCACATCTCGAAGACTCCAGGCAGAGGACATGAAGCCTCTCCCTGGTGTTCAGATTTAGGGAACAGTGAAGAACCAGCATCTCTCTTCTCTGCCCCTTCATTCCCACTACACTGCATCTGAGCGGATCATTCTTTCAGTGGCTGTTTTTCAGGCAGTATTTCCCCACAATGCTTTTTTCTGGCAGAGGCAGTGGTCGGTTCATCCAAGCACCAGGAAAATGAACCAGCAGTTAGGCAAAAACGTGAGTGCAGCTGGCAGAGCAGCAGAAAAAGCAGGCTCATGGCATGCTGTTTGGAAGACAGTCCTCACAGCTTACAGTATGGTCATATTTAGATTAATGATGCATTTCATTTTCTAAACAAGCTAAAATCCCTCCCTTCTTCCCCTCTTGCTCATACACATACAGATGCTCCCATCACACAAATCTGTCTCATTATGTACAGTTCAGCTACAGCTCGCTACAAGCTCATCAAGTTATCTTTAACACTGAAATAGGAATTCAATCTGAAACAGGCTTTCAGAGAAAGGAAGAGTATTGTTACACCTGACCAATCAATCTTTGCTTGTTAAACCCTCACTCAACATGAATCCTTTTCCAAGAAATATGTAACATTTTTTTTGACCACAATCATCTTCATCAGAATTTAGAATTCAGACTTGGTTAGAAATACTTTATGTACTTTCAAAACAGTAGAAAAGTACAACCCAAAAAAAAAGATTGTCAAAGGATGCCTAATGAAACATTCCAGTAACCCTACTATTGAACTGCTGAATAGACAATGAAATTCAAACACTTCCCTACAGCACAAACACAGAGACAAACCACAGCCAGTATCCAGCTGCACATCACAATCTGCCAGGAGAGCCTCCTAATTGCACCAGAAACTCTGTGGAAGTCTGTGAGCTGTGACATGGAAACAGAGGTCCAGGACGAGATACCACTTTACCAACATCATTTAAATTGGATTTTTGGACTGAAAGTCTGTGTACTTACCAGAACTACAGCCTGAAATGTCTTGTTCTCTGTGCACCCTCCTGAAGTACTTAGTTCCAACGAGTTATGCAACACTCAGGACTTCCAACTGATCCGTATGCAGCACATTTCCCACTAACAGAGATAATGGAGTGACTTTTTTTTTTAACTTGAGTGTTAATAAATAAAAGTATGTATCTGATTTTCCACCCAGTCATCACCACTGGCAACTGTACACTACCAGCTGGCAACTGGGGAGTGTGTGGAGTACAACTTCAAGTGGGGAACACTGGCTATCCTGAGAACACATCTCCTTGATTTTTGCTGCTCTGTGAGCTTCTGATTACAGGTTGCTGCTGCACTCCCCAAACTCTTCAGAGAAATTGTCGAAGTGCAAAATTAACCCATTCAGCATGTTGAGAATCCAACACTGCCATCAGACAAATTACCCACCAGTTAAAACCTGACAGCATGCCTTCCATGTTTACAGATGAGCAGGCTAGATCATTTACTTCTATATATCCAGTTTAGTAACGTTTAAAGGGTGTTACAAAACCAGATNAGACACCTCGAGATCTTGGCTGGGGGTGAAGAGCTGGGCTCGGCTCTGGCGCTCTCTCTCTCTCTCCCAGGATTGGAGTGGAGAGAGGTGGGGTTTGGTGCTGGACCGTTGCTGCCCAGAGGATTCGCTGCCACTACGGAGCTTTTGAACTCCCTCCGCTTCACCTACCGTGGGTGAGCCTTTGCTCGTAGGAGGAGCTGTTGAACTGGGATACTTCCAACACCTGACCTCACTGGGACGGGACCCTGATGCCCTCCCCATTCCTGGAGGGAGCATCCCCCAGCTGCCTGCGGCAGTTGCCTGCTGCAGCCCATCTGCCACTGCCAAACCCCACTGTTTTCTGCTGCTGCTTCAGGACTTTTTGCTGCACTTCAACTTGACATCCCACGCCTGGCTGGACTCCCATGGCTCCTGCTATGGCTTTGGAGTTTTTGCTACACTTTGCCACCCCGGGTGTGCTCAACTCTGCTGTTCCAGCTGTTGCTCCGAGGTTCCTGCTGTAATCCATTTTGCCATTTGGAGGGGCACTGGAATCGGCTGCCCCCCGTGAGTTTGCAAAGGAAAGCCCCCTTCTCTCTCTCTCTCTCTTTTTAGATGATTCTGCAATGACAGAGGAAGAAAGTGAGTTTTGCTTATTTATAGGTATCTGCATTCACCTCTGAGTAGGCGTTGGAGGTTAGTATTTGTTCCTTTTAAAATTTTCTTTCTCTTAGGGAAGTTTTCTCCCATTTGTTGCCTAAGAGACCGGAACAATGAATACTTAACAGAGACAAAGGATGTGACCAAGATGGGGGGGAAGTGGGGCACCTGTTTGCAGTCTATTCGCTGGGGGGCTTTCTCTTAGGAAAGGCTGAGGCACCTCGAGATTTCAGCTGGGGTGTGAGGGACTGGGCTCAGCTTTTCTCTCTCTCTCATCCTCAGGACCAGAGGTGAGACAGTCGGGCTGCTGCTGCTGTGGGGCGAATCCGCTGCCACGGTGGAGTTCTGTCCT
>VXBT01009933.1:1981583-2018564 GCA_013400235.1 Oriolus oriolus | reverse complement strand
GCTTCCCTTCCAGACTCTTCACCGTCCTCATGGCCCTGCTTTGGACTCTCTCTCTATTAATGTCTTTTATGCTGTGGTACCAGAACTGCCCCCAGCACTCGAGGTGAGGCCGCCCCAGTGCAGAGCAGAGCGGGACAATCCTCTCTCTTGCCCGGCTGGCGATGCTGTGCCTGATGCACCCCAGGACATGCTTGGCCCTCCTGGCTGCCAGGGCACTGCTGACTCATGTTCAACTTTCCATGGACCAGGACCCCCAGATCCCTTTCCATGGGGCTGCTCTCCAGCCCCTCATTCCCCAGGCCATACACACAAGCAGGGTTATCCCTTCCCAGGTGCAGAATCCAGCACTTGCCCTTGCCAAACTTCAAATGGTTGATGACTACCCATCTAGCTAATTTGTCAAAGTTTCTCTGCAGGGTCTTTCTGCCTTCTAGGAAGTTGTCAGCTCCTCACAATGTAGTGTCCTCAGCAAACTTACTTAGTGTTCCTTTGAGAATAACTGGTGTGCAATCTCAAAATCCCTAACTGAAATTATTGCAAAGAGTTATTGTCAGAGTCGCCATCTTCCATATCTTTCGTATAGAGGTAATTTTCAAGAATATAGTAGTTCAGCTATACTTCATCCTCAGTTTCCTTTAGATCTCCTGGGTAAATACCATATGGTCCTGGCAGTTTGCTCCCCGGGGGAAAGTGTAGTGCTGACTTGCCAGCTGGGGTTAAACCACCGCAATTTGTTTTACAACCTCCTCCACAGACAGTTCAGTTTAAAAGAGATTCTCAGACTCGTCCTAGTAAAGGTGACTTCTGGAGTGTGAATTTCTTAGATCTTCCTCGATGAGGAAACGTGCAAGAATCCCTTTGGATTTCCTGCTGTAACTCCTCCTCTCATTGAAATGTCAATTGACCTTAATGATTCCAAGGGAGGCTCCCCACGTTGCAGGGCTTTGAGGAAGAGTTTGCTTTTAGTTTTAGGTGTTCAGCAAGCAGTTCCTAAAACATTCGTTATTGGCTTGTGATTTGTGTCAGTATGTTTAATTTGCCACTTTTCAGGTTTTTTTCCCTTTCGACTGCTTGGACATGCTTTGGTTTTTTGAAGGATGTCTTCTTACCTTTTTCAACATTTCTTTTACTCGTTTTCTGTCCAAATCAAGACTGTAAAACTACATACTTAGGCGGAAAAAACAGAGAAGTGCCTTTAGTATATAATTCTTTTAAAAAAAATCTTTAACCCCCCCCAACGCATAACTGTTTCATTGTCTTTCTATTCTTTAGTATTTTTTAAATACTCTTTTATTAGCTGTTTTCCTTTTTTGCCATGTCATATTCTCATAGTAATTTCATTTCTTTTTCTGCTCATCCTTTCCTGCCCTCTGAAAATTTCCTGCTCATAATTTGGTGTAAATTGCTGCATTTCTTTACTTTTTTACTTTTTTACTTTCTGTTGGCTGGAACCTATGGAGCACATTTTTAGGTTCAGGTATGTCACATGCTGATTGCAAATGCTTAACGTCAGATAATTGTGATTAAACTGCAACCATTAATGCACCAGAAACAGAATGTGTCATGTAAGCAAGAATTTTTCTGAGCTGCTGCACAAAGTATATGCTGCAATCTACACACTTAAATGAAAATCAATAGATAGCTATGAAATGAAAATACCCCAGAGTGATTCAGGTTCTACTGAGAGCATTCTCTTGGGGGAGTGCAAACATTTCAAACACGAGCAAAAGCCATCGATTGAGAGCTGAAGAGAAACGGAGTTCCAAAAGTTTCCTTTAGGAGGCTTATTCTGTCCTGTATCCTTAGCACCCCACAGATAAGTATCAGGCAAGTTTAATGTTTTCCTTCAATTGCCTTAGCCACAGAGAACGATTGCTGTCCGGATACAACATGTATGAAATGTCCAGCCTAAGATGACTCACGTACTTAGAAGACCTATAGATCTTGCCTTTATCAGAGACACAGAAAACAAATTTTCTAAGGATGGAGTGTCTGAAATGACTGATGTAATGAACTGCCTAATCAATTTTCTGCTGAAGGACAAGGCAATTTCCTGTCTAGACTATATTGTAGAAGTGCTTGATACTAATTTTCAGCAAGCAAACGAATAGCTGTCTGTGACTATTTTCTGTTCACACAAAGCCTTCAGAAAACGCTGCAAGTTTTTAAAAGTAATTCTGAGCTGAATAAAAGGCAGGATACACAATAAAACATAACATCCTGTTCTCTCAGTGTTTCTGTTGAGAGAAGGCAGTGTTTATTTCTGACTTACCAACTGAAAAAATTGTGACACTAAAGCCAGCTTTGCCTCAGGTCCTCTCTTACAATCTCAATGCTGCATGACTGAACTGTGATACTCTCCGATCTGTTATATCAAATTAATAGAACTATTTGTGAAATAAAATGCTTTTTGAAAGTTAAGTTATCACAATTTGACTGATAGGTTGCTTCCCCTGCTCAGTCATTTTTGTTTCTATTATTGAACTACAATTCAAAGGAGAAATTAAAACAATTCTTTTTGTTTCTGAACTGGATTTCTCTCATAAAATGTACTATTACTTTGCAAACAATTTCATTTCTTTGATTATTTGTCACACACTTGTTGCCACTATATATGTTCTTCTGAGTACTTGCTATATCTCTGTTACAGGAGAGTCACCTCTTTAATGTTAGTGTTAGTAGCTCATTGAAACAATTAATTCTTGAATTGCAGCACTTCCATGTGTTTTTATTCATCACATATATTCAGTTAATGGCATAACAGGAGAAAAAAAAGGCTTTAAAAGTACAAAAGTGACTTAGGACTTAGCACTATGGTCTTGCTTAAGGGCATGCGTACTTGTGGTTTCACAATACTTTATTCCGACATCAGGAGCTGATTTCCATCTATCAATACAACACAAGAAGAAAATTTTCAGAGGAAAAGCCAAAAGAGAAGTATTTGCCATCAGTTAAAGGCTGAAGAACTGAATGGTACAAATGCTCTGAAACTTTTAAATGTTGAGACTACCCAATAAATAGAAATAGATGCTAAAAGCTTTTCAAATTAATCACACAAAAAAAGTAGGTGGGGGTTTTTTTGGGGGTGGGAAGGAATGGGTATTGGGTTGGTTTTTTGGGGAATTTTTTCATAAAAACACAGAGACATAAACAACCTAGGCTGGAAGGGGCATGTGGGGTTTATCTTGTCCAGTCTCTTGCTCAAAGCAGATCTAACTCAGAAGTCAGGTCCAAAGAGGATATGCCTTTGTCTTCTCTGCATCCTGAGGCCAAGGTACTCAGATCTTAACTGCATCTGCCCTTCTGGCCTCCCAGCTCAGTCCCCTGAAGGCAGAGGCTGGGGCAGTGAAACACTGAGCTGAGCTGGGGATCATTAGTGGAGGGAGAGGGATCAGACAGGATGGCAGATCCCATATACTTCCGCAGTCCTGCGTACCACAGCTTTTGTCTCAGGAGCCAAGGAAACCCTCTGCAGAGCTGCCTCTGTGCTGGACATCCTCCCCACAACCTAAAAGGTGGTAATGAGTTCACTTCATTCTTCTACAGATCTTTTTTCCTAGCATATTACTTAGCACAGTGTTGGATATCCTCTGATAAGTGAACTTCACATGAGATAAACCAATAGGTTTATAACTTCTGAGCTTCATTTCCGTAGGAGGTTTCTTTTTGGTGATTCAGTAGGTTGTACATTTCAGCTTGTATTTCCTTGCCTTTGCAATAGTTTCATTTCACAATTGAAAAAATGGAATTTCCAGATCATTGTAGGACCAGGAAAAGAAGAGAAAATAGAAAGAAAAGGCCACTTGTTCACAAAGGTTTTGAAATCCTATCCTGAAATTATGGTTATTGCTATGGCCCTACTGAAAATCTGAAAGAGTTTTGCATCACAATATGTGGAGCTATTTGAGTTAGTCTGTAGATACTAGAGTGTATAAAGCATTTTAAATGCCTGAGATAGAAAAAGTAACACACTAAACAGTATTGAGCACATTTTTGGCACTAAACAAGTGCAGATCTTATTCCTGACATATTTAATCAGTCCTATTCAGAAAAAAAAAAATATTTTTGCTTTAGGAATAACTGTGCTGGAATAAAAAATGTGTGTGGACTTCAGTGTTAAAGCCTGTGTTAATGAACAGATTAAATATCCACTCTGGAGTCACTGGGAGTACTAGGACAAAGCTGTAAGACAGGTACCTCTCTACTGTCTAAGCACAAGCAAAGAAGGTGGATTTCTGACTGTAAGAGTATTTTCAGCAGCTCAAAAGATCGAGTTAAAAGAGCATTTGAGATTTTTCAAACTTAGTTACTATGTTTTATAATGACAGAAGGAGTAACATAGGCTGTCAGCATACATCTCGAAATTGAATCTGCATGGTTTGTAAAATCATACTCTTCCACTTCCACAGCACTACTGTGGGCTTCCTGAAATGAGATATGAAGGAATAGCACAGTTAATCATATTCTGATGTCAAAATATGGTTAACTTCTTTTTCAGAAGAAGAGGTGAGTTTAAGAATCAAACTTTCAACACCACTTTCCTAGTGAAAATTGTTTCCCAGTTATAACCTTCCTGTAAAAGAGTCAGATCACACTAAAGAAGTACCTGTATTGCCCTTGTATCACAGGTGCAGGAAGTTGCTTAGTGCCAGAATGAGTGTGACTGCGAGTACCTGTGGAGCTACGGTCAACTAGTACAGCTCAGATTTCTACCCATCTTCAGGCCAAATCTAACTCCAGGCAAATTAATTTCAAATTTTAGAGTTTATCTGCTTACAAGTCTCTCAAATATTATATCAAAGTGCTTGCCTACTAATGCAGGGGTGACACAGCCATTTTAAAATGTGTGCAAGAACACACTACACACGCTGAACCGTGGCAGAGGTGTTGAAAATGCGCTATTGTGTACCCAGCAGGCAAAGTGATTGGCAAGTCAGTACCAGTGACATCTTTGCATTTAGCACATCCACACCTTGACTAGGCTTGGAGGCAGTCCAAGGGCAGCTCTAGCATTCCAGTAGCAATGGTAAATTTTGCAGGTTATGATCATAAGAAAAGGTTACATTCTCCTTTGTCTTGTGCGTTATGCAGTCATTTAAATCTGATGGATTGAGCTCAAACATGAATCAGAGCAGTAGCAATGCAAGCACACGCAGTTACACTGGAGCTGGGCAGTGGGTAAGTTCACATCAGCTAAAATACCTCAAGAAGCTGCCTCCTCTTCCTCTCCAGGTGCTTGGTCCCGACCCCTTGACTCTCCCAGCACCATGCTGGTACAAGTACTTCTTCAGCCATTCATAGATCCAGCACAGATTCCAACTGAAAAAACTGGCCTTTGATGCTGGGGTGGGATATTTCTTTTAATCCAGGTCAGTTGCCCATACAGTTCCCATGCAGAGCTGTGCAGACCTGAGAGCTGGCACAGGAGTTGAGGCAGCAGCATCGCTGCCGACATCAAATCCCTGCCTGAGGGACAGAGTCTTGTTCCAGCAAAAGGTGCATCCAGTAGCCAAATACCAATTACAGAAAAACCTGTCAAAACTGGAATTACATATGACATTTCCCATAACAGCAGAGCAAATTACTGGAATCTCTCATCTCAGGCAGTAGTTATGTGGTTGGTATCATTGGACTCCACACCTCCAGGCCTGCCTTCCTCCAGGCTGGCATCACTGAACTTTCATCCACAGGTGAAAGTCTTGTAAAACTACCTTAGGAGAATAGGCATGCATGCATGCATGCACACATCACCCACACACATGTGCATGCTTTCCACAAGAGAAAAAAACTATGCAAAACCTCTTTGAAGTCTGTGAGGCTCTATAAGAATGTTGGCAAAATGTTTCAAAATAAGCCTCAGTCACTTTAGCCTTTGCATTCTAACTCACTGGTTGCAAATTTTTTGATTGCTAAGGGAGGAAAAGTATAGCAATTTTTCTTGCCAAAG
This sequence comes from Oriolus oriolus, assembly GCA_013400235.1. Lineage (NCBI taxonomy): Eukaryota > Metazoa > Chordata > Aves > Passeriformes > Corvidae > Oriolus > Oriolus oriolus. The sequence continues at coordinate 2,012,617 of VXBT01009933.1, read as the reverse complement.
ATCAGTGCAGTGATCACACTTGACTCCATTTCCCTGACTAAGTCGTGTTTTATATCCTCTCTGCATGAAGCAGTAACAGTACATTAGGTATATTACAACAACATCTGCCTTCAGTAAGAGGGAATATGCTCTTGTATTGCAGAGTAAAAGTCTATGAATGAAGTTGATATAATTAACATGCAGTTTGAAGACAATGATTAATAAATAAATAAAAACAGAAGCTAAAGAGTAACCAGTGCATTGCTGAGTACACAGATTTTTACAGCCATCAGTATCCATTTTATTCTGGGCTAGTTATTTTTCTCTTCTATGTTAGCACAGTCCTGTGCCTTCTCCAGACACAAAGCTATATGCAGACATGTACATTTCATCCTGATGCCAGTAGAGATGATACTAGATGATACCAGTATAGATAGAAATAGATGATATCTCTGGACCAGATCAGGAGCTGAAGGAAATTGGCTTCAGTGTATCCCTGACAGTTTATACCAGCTGAGAAACAAGATTGCTCTCTCTATGTGAAATGGAGTTTCAAAGACACATCAGAGCACTTTTATAAAATGGCCTCAGTTTCTTCAGCAAAGAATTATCTTTATACTCCCCATCTCTCCAGTAGGTGGTTTTCTACTTTTTCTTTCATTTATCCTAACAGTTAGTTTTGTTGGTATTTTTCTCTTCAATTTTTTGTGACACGAAGTTGAATTTGACTTGGCATGTTAGGGTTTGTTTTGGGCACTTAGAAATAGATATAAAAATTTGTTTAGGCCTCTGCAAATAACACACAGGTACCTAGAATGTACACACATACTCCCTATAGCCTACAGGATCATTGTACCAACCGAATGGTTATTGAGAACTGTCATACATTGAACATGGAATTACTTAAACACCAAAACCCCCTGAATATCTGAAACATTCACCTCTCTAATGTTCAGGATCTGACCAGGACTCACAGTCTCAAAACCTCCACCTGATGAAGCACACACTTGTAGGGTTTTTAAAATAACTCCTTCTCTCAGGAAATGGACGTTTGATTCAACACCTCTGCAGCCAGAGTTTTCAGAACTCCATCTCTCACCGCTCAGGGAAACATTCTGACCAGAATATAGAGCCTGGAGGGTGCAGCTGTGATGACTGTGTGTCCCCTGCACTGCTGATGGAAGTGGGGCACTGTGCAAAGGGGCACTTGGTTCCTCTGGGGCTGGAGCACATTCCTCTGCAGCTGAGAGGTAAAGACGTGCAGCGGCAGGAGAGGATCCAGGGAAGTTTCCTCCTTTCTGAATCAGTGATTCTGCATTTTGTGGGAGACTCCCAGCCTGCCAGAGTCTCCCACAGAGCCTAAGGTAGCCTCTGACCTGGAGCCTGGCACACTCTGCATGGCACAGATCATGGATGCTCCAGAGCAGACGTACAAGACTCCACACTATTTCCAGCTCTAACACAAACACAGAAAGGCACTCTGTAACACATACCTTAAAGACAAGGATGCAGCCTGCACAGAAATTTATCTGAAACAAGGTTTTGAACTCTAACTTTTCCATTTGAGTCTCATTCACTCTCCACAGTTGTCTCCATCCGTTATCCAGATATGTCCACGTAACAGGAATCTGAAAGTCTTGTTTTACGGTCTAGATTCAAGATTATTCTTTGTTCATCACCTTAAATTTTACTATCCTTACTACTACTTGGTTTCTAAAAAAATATTAGTTTTTTACTTTTTATTGATCTGTGCTGGTTACCTGAGAGAGCCTTTTCTCAAACACGATTAAAAACTTGCCGAAGTCCTTCTGATTTCTGGATTCCTGACAAAATGTTTTAAATTCTTTAAAATACTGAAGTTCACCAAAGTACTTGAGCAGACACTGGACCTTAAGCATCCTCTCAAGGCAACCTCTCTTCAGAGGGACTCTTAAGAAATGTGGTTTAAGTACATGTTAACAACTGGTTTTCTGACAAGAGGCTGTACTGCTTTAGATCCCATCCTGCTCTGGTTGAAGCCAGCATAAAAGGATATTGTGAAAAGCAATGACTATTAACCTCACTGCTTTGAGATTAATCTGGGAAAAATTCTGATGTGCTTAATTTTATAGTAACTCTTCAGAAACTCATAAAACTTATTCCTTACATATTGAAATACAAGGTATCTTATATAATGAAAAATACTTTGTACCCTCATTTCCTTGAATGCAATTTCATTAAAAAAACCCAAAAAACCCCAACAATATACAAGGAAGCTTCTTGCCCTTAGGAAGTCTTAAAATAATTAATAATATGAATTTATATCATCTTTGTTGAGCAAATATATTAGAACAAATCTTGTGCCATGGCCTGTTTGGAACAGAATAATGAATCCCAGGTACACTGGCTGAAATCACCAATGCAAACTACTCTGATGGTACAACACCACTTATGACTTGAGTACATTTAATGTCTCCTGGCAAATAAATGGGGTGTTAGAATAATTAATACTTGTGAACTGCTCTGACTGCCTAAGATGAAATCTGTCAAAAGAGCACATGCTTTTTTCTTATTATTTTGCACAGTGAAAAGCAGAGAAATTTACAGAATTGCAAAGAAGTGCTTGTTAATCAAGAGATTTAATTAATGAAAAATAACAAGAGTTTTCTTCATTATGTCTGTAAATATCTGCAGAAGAAACAAATGTTTAAGGTTGTATGCATGGTTGTTGATCTCTGACTGGTACTTGACAAGCATGGGGCTGGAAGATAGGCTTGGAGGGGAGGGTGTGCAGGGAAGAGGCTGCTGCCCTGAAATGCAATGGTGAGCCTGCACCATGGACTAGGATGCTACCAGAGGTGTCACGGGCTCCTTAGCTCTACTCTCACTTCTCCTCAGCTACAGCCTATTTTTCATAGCAGGTTTAAGAGGTTCTAAGTCTGGTCGATTAAAATTAAAGAGACTGATACTCATATACGAATGTGCTCCTTTCACTGCTGGGTATATACATCTTTAATGTATAGAATGTAGAGTTATTCAATGTTTGTTTAATGGCCACGTCCAAAGAACTGTTTGTTAGTCTGCTCAAGGCATTCTGTTCTAGTTTATAAAAAATCAGGTCTTCTCTGCAAAACATGTCCATGCTCGTTTTCCCTCTCCCCATATGCTCATTTCAAGGTTCAGACATTAGGCTTCACCTGACAGTGACAACTGTGCACACACTTTTACTGAAAAGCTAATGGACTGTCACATCCTATTGTGTAATTTTCTTGACATTCTTTGAATTCTTCAGGATGAAGACGAAGATGGCTGTATAGCAGGCTGCCGGTAAACCTGCAGTCCATCTCAAAATGGACCATCTGTGCACCTGGGTTCTGAGACAAATGGTTTTGTTTTCATTTTGTAGGTTCTCTTAGACTATGTTGGAGATCTAGCACTAAAACTTCAACACTGGCTCTCTGTGATCTCCACCATATGTGTTTTTGCAACCTGTCCCTGACACCACATTTCACTGATGTGATCTCTGTTTCTTCACCAAGATGTGTATGAGATGTACAGACTTTAACCTGAGAGAAGGCAAACCTTGCTTTTGTCCACCACTATGATGCATGTTCTTCCAAAAATGGTGCAGGTTATTATACTGAGTTTAAACTCTTAGGGATTTTTTTCCCTAGAATTTAGACAACAAACAGTTGGTTGGTGCAGTCTACTAGACAATGCACAGTTTTCCTGCTCTGGACAAAATCTATCTCCTAACTGCAGCGGTCTGAGGAAGATCCAAATAAAGGTAACCATTCCTAATATTCGTTGTAGAGGGAGAAAAGGTCTATAACTGCTTTTCTCAAAATACCACAGATAATTTTTTATCTGTTTTTATCTCTGTTAGTTAAGAAGAGGGAAGAATCCGGCAAGTTTATGTGCAATGGCCTGCAAAATATTTACTGCCTGTGCAAAAAATTTCCCACAGGGAAAGTTCCGACTTTCAAGAAGAAATCCTGCAGGAAATAGCTCCTTATCCAGCCACGAGCACCACTCACAAAATGAAGCTCTATTGCTAAAGGGATCCAACATTACAGAGAAATTAATCTTTTACACAGATTTTCTTACCTCTTACTGTTTTCTGCAGATCTGTGCAATTTTTAGTGTATCTGCGGGTTAAAGGAATCTTGGCACTTGCTGTATCAACAACCCAACTCTCAAGCTTCAGCTCTCTTATCTAAAACCCATTTTCTAACTGCAACCTCACTATATATATATATATTGATCCTATATGGGAAGAAAAATGACCAGTGCAGTTTCAAATGGCGCAAGTGCTCCTTCCTTTGATGGATTAGTCAACAGAATAATAGATTGCAATGTAAAATTTTTTTTTCCCCTGCCGGTTAATTTCACTCAGTTGTGTTCAATATTATTAGAATTGTTACCACTGCACCTGATGTACGGCCTGTGATATCTCACTAACAGAGTGCTTATCATGTGTGTACGTGTGCATGAAGACTGGCTATTTTATCTACTGTTTCAAATAAGCTTAAAAAAATACATGTGGAGCATTGCTTTCCTTGCAGCTGCATAGACTCTTATTTAGTCCTGAAATATTTAGAAAGGTGAAGTCAATAGAAACTTTAACCTTCTGAAGTTAAGAATCTTGATTTCGCAGGCCCTTTACTTATTAACTTGGTTTGAAACATATAGGATTGTGCTCTTAACCATGCTGCAATGCTGCTGTTGAGATTACATGAGGGTTTGGTAAGCACAATACTTGTCAGAAAAATCTTTCAGCAGCCTCCAGCTCTAGTAAGACAAAGTAAGTTTAACAGTGACTTTCCACCATTATAATGGAAGCAGGCTCTCTCTTGTATGTGTTATTAAAATGATTTGCAACCCAGATTAGCTTCACTCACAGAACTTCACTGACACTGTGCTCGTGGCTTCTCTTGTCAGCCCTTGTTTTTCCTCACAATACTGGAACACATTACTTATGTTTTTTCACCAGTGTGAGTGTTTATGAGATGAGATGTACTTCAGATTTTGAGTGGGAAATTAGTTAATTATGGATATTATGCTTTTTGAAAAAAACACTGCTTTTTAGTCTGTTTTTATGTCCAGGTTTTAGACCTTCATCTCTCTTGTAATCTATTGATTAAGGCTGCCACTTTAGTTCAACTAAGGATGCCTAAGGATACCAGTTAGTTCAGTGTTTAGGCATTAAGATCACTAACATTCTCTCAGACTATCCACTTAAATTCTTTGGCAAAACTCTTTGTTTCCCACAAGACTAAGCAGAACTTGAAAGTTAGGTGTTCCCTGTCCCTAATTATGGCTTTTACAAATAATATTTGTTTTCTGGAACTGTGTCTAATGCAAGTAAAAGGTGAAGAAGAGACAGCGTGATCCCTCTAATTACATCATTAGCACTGTCAGAGTGTTTACCTGGAAGGTAGGCACAGGCCTGGGTACAGTCTCGACCTGCATGGAGAGCTGGCAGCTATGGCTGCACTTGGCAATGCCGGGATAGACACCACGCCCCTGGCAGTAAGAGAGGAAGGCATTTCTCTCTACTAACTCCTTCCCTTAGAGCCCAGTAAGTCAACACACTTAAGAGGCACAGGAACCTTTCATACTTTCTTGGCTCTTGGTCTCTTAATTTATCACTAAACATATTTTTCACTAGGTTATAGGGGTTTGGGTGTCTCCTGCTCTCTTCTTTGACGATTTTCTCCTGTGCACAGATATGGAAATGTGGTGAATCAGAGAGCATTCAGCCTAATAAAGTGTCCATAGATCTCCTAATCTTGGGAGGCTGCCAGATGCTCCTTGGGTTGCCCTATAGCCTGTGGTTAACACATTTATTTGAGAAACTGAAACCACCTTCAAATTTCTGCTTTGGCTCAGGTAGAAGGCTGATCTGTACTTTGCTGGATGCCCCCATGATCTGTGGTCCTGAAGTCCCTCTGGGAGCAGGGCTCTCAATCTCTCAATTCTCTGCTGTGTTAAAAGTCACTGAAAATTACAGACTTCAGATTTCTCCAGGAAGTTATGAAATGTTTTGGATGTCTTGTTGCTTATCAGAAGCAAAACCTTTGGGACCCAAAGCAGAGTAGCAATAAAAAAGATGTTTTATGTTCCACACTCTCCAATAAAAACAAGGTAATATCTGCTTTGGAAGGAAGGATTCCGAGGAGGAAAGGAGACCCTTTGCTCAGGAGCACAGATACGTGCTGCTATTTGGTAAGGTCCAATTTAAGCCTCCAGAGCAGTCTCACCACTGCAGCAGTTCCCAATGTGAGTGAGCTTCCTGACAGAGGATGGGTGAAGCCACAAGAATAACCATCTGCTGTCTCTCTGCAAGCCAGTTTACAAACTCTTTGGGGATCTTGGACTCCTTGAAGGTGCACTGCACTCCTCCTGACTTGGAGAAAGGCTCAGTGGATTATATTTGAGTCATCACTGGACTAAAATTCTCTCTGTTGCTTTCACTCTATGATTTTTTCTCAAATATAATTAATGAGAAAATGACCTATACTCCTTCTCCCTTCTGTATCTCTGGGATAATATCCAGACCTATTTCCTTTAGCAAATAACTTTACAGAGGGAGTTCAACTTCCTTGTTTTCCAGATTAACTCAGGTTAATTAATAACAAATTCTTAGTCATTAAACTAAGGATAATTCCTTAGGGAAAAATCTCCTTTTTTTTAATCTCATTCTTTTATCATTGTCCAAAGAGAATTTTCATTTCATAATGACAAACCCCGAACAATTCTCTTTTGATTAAAACCAAAAAGTCTTGTCATACTTATTCTCATGCTTCTGCCATTCCTGCAAAGCTCTGCAGGTATCAAAAATCACCCCCAAATCACCCTCGGTCCCAGCAAACAAACTGAAATTTTCCCCTTTCACATCCCCCTTCTCTCTTTCCACAGACTGAGGACTAGTTGTACCTGGCATTTTGGAGCAACCTGTGAGTAAGTCATTGAGAGATCTGAATCTAGAGCTTGTGTTCAGAACCGTAACCAGTTACAGGAACTGGAACATATAGTTTCAAAACATGTATTTTGCCTTACAGCACTTTTGGAAGACCACAGTCAAGGAATATTTGTGGAATATTTCAAGGGAGTAGAAGTGTCCCAAGTTGTTTATTTGTGATTTCACTTCAATAGATTTAGTGACATTTTGGCACTGACTGACAATCTAGATATTTAACCTGTCTAGATATAATACAGACAAGGTCATATTAATCAGCAAGGTAAATAGTGAATTTGGCATATTAGAGGCTCTGCAAAAATATTAATGACTAAAAGATGTCAGTTTTAGTTCAAGTAACTCCAGTTCCAGGAATCTCCAGTAACAGGGATGTGTGTATATGTGATGCCTAAAATTGTGTTTGTGAAGGACGATCATAAATCTTATGTTAAAGCAGTTTGTTTCCACCACAGCAAACTTAATGCTCATGCGAAACAGAGTCCTGTTCCTAATGGCTCTATATACAAAAAAAATTCAATCGCTTTGTGTTGATTGCTTGCTCCGGATACCAAAATTCCCTTTAAAAAGAGGCAGTTAAAGCTTCCAATTTTTGTGTTTCCTGCCAAGGCACTGAGGGAGGTGAGTGGGGTTTGGAACTGCAAATACTTTCAACCATCTCAAAGCTTGTTACATAGGAAGTGAGGCAATTCACGGGGCAGAATACTTTGTACTCCTGGCAGCAATATCTTTCCTTGTTTAAAGCTGCCTTGTTTGCAGAAGGGCCACGCATGGGTGTACATGAAAGCACCTGAAGCTGCTGTTCACAAGATTCCCTAAATACATTAACCTTGCCTTGGAATGGGGCAGGGATTTACTTTAATGGTTACAGCAGGAGCAATGAGATTCTTGAATTGAACGCTTGCTTACATCAATATTTAACTGTGAGGAAGGCTAGAATTCAGAGAGATATTGCTTTTTCCCGCTTGTTTTAATTGGTATCATCCTCCTCTCCCATGATACTGGAAGGTTGTAATGAGAAATATTTAGATCCCTCTTTCCATATTCATTGAATATACTGATATTATATTTTATTAAAGAGTTTCAAATAGCTTACATCCTCTTCTTAATAACCCTATGCATTACAAGCTTCTGTTTCCTCAAGCTACAGACAAATCCTATTACAGGGAGTAGATTAAACTGGGCCTTGACAGATCTTTGCAATTCACTGACAAAAAGGGACAAGTTGTCTTACTAATAAGACGACGTCATGATCACACTAATATTATGCATCTCAGTGTTCTCAGATGCAAAAACTTTTATGTAAACCCCCTCTAGCAGGCACATTACCCAAATAAAACCCAAGCAATTTTCTTCTAACAATAAGCTAAACTATCTGGTAGAAAGAATTACTTCAGTTTCATATTGTACACCAAGGAGCCATCAGTCAACAGCTGCGTGCTTGATCATGCCCTCTGGCTCCACATCCGCAAGGGACCCAGCTCATCCAGATTTTCTTCTGCCACTATGAATGATGTGTATATTTTGTGTACAAACATGAGCCCTGAACGGAGGGCAGAGACAGGGCTGAAGGGAGAGAGCACAAAGAAGCGTTTTGTTCTACTTCCTCTTAGGCTCCGCAGTGTAGTAGAGGGTAGACCTCTGGTGATGAATGCAAGGGAAGAGAATCACAGTGCACAGAAAAAACAGTTGTACCCTTTAAAATGCTCTGGGCTCCCTAATAATGCCTAATTCACAGGGATTTTAACCAACATTTTTTTAATCAACAGAAACTAACCCAAGTGATTGAGTGCTTGCAGTCAGATTTTAAAAGTAGCCATGTGATTTCTTCAAATTTTTTTGATGTGTGCAAGGATACAGGAAACTGGTAGCATCACCAAGAGAGTAGCAGACCAGCTTTCAGGGCAGCAGTCTGAGAAGAACCTCTTGCAGCAATTCTGTTATCCAGGATTTCATACTCCTGCAGAACACCCATGACAATTAGTAATCTTCGATTCCTTGGACATCACTGCAGAAATGTTAATAAAACCATAAATAGGATATACTTCTGAGATTCTGATCAGACTTTCTTCATGTTGCTGTTAACTGAATAGGGCATAAAATTCACATAGATGGAGTTGTTTCAGACAGGGATTATGGCTGGATGTAAATTAGAGGCACAGTAATGAACCTTCTCCATCGTTATAAGCCCCTTCCTTTGGAGAGATTTGAGACTACTTATAGGTCTCAGGTACATTTTCTGTGGAGCCCCCAGGACACCCAAGAAATCTCATTTTTCCAGGCGGTCTGAATGTGCAGCTGAAAGAAAAATCTACTCCTTATTTTAAAGTTTAAAATCTTTTTATTAACTTATCTACTGCTGTATCTTTACCTTTCTAGTTATAAAATGGTACAGTGGCCATAACACTTTCTTTACAGGCTACAGTATAGACTGTGCAATGAAGACAGATAGAATAGAATGGCTTCAGGATAAATATGAGAGAGAAAAAAAAAATAAAATTTAACATATATAAAAAAATTAACTTTTTACCGCATTCAACAGGTAGGTCTGAATCTCCACACAGGAGTATACATCCATTTTTTCTGTTCTTTTTGATAGCTGTTTGTTTTTGTTTTGCAACAGACTGGCAGAAGAATGATCGTGTTCAAGTGCTAGTTCAATAAAATTTGGGGCAGATATATAAAATTTGAAACATATATAGGTAGCAGTATAAGATCCTTTTGCTAGATCCATTTAATTGTATTCAAACTCATCATGTTTAGCCTGTTATAGTTATGTTTACTATTTAAGACTGGCAGTATCTTAGGTTAGTTATTCTCCCCCTCATACTAATCATACTAGAGTACCACTGACTTGAGTTCTGTCCAATGTTTTTTGTCCGTGATCTTTCTGTAGACTTTTTTTAAAAAAATAAAACATCGTATGAAAAAGTCAGGAATTCAAAGTCATGGTTCCCATGGCAACATTAAGTCTCTCACTTTGCATTGTACATGCACTAAAAATAAACATGTAATAAAGTACTGTATTTCGTATGTCAAGGGGGGCAAGTGAATAAGGCCAAGTGCAAGGTCCTGAATATGGGCCAGGGCAATCCCCAGTACAGGCTGGGCACAGAATGGGTTAAGAGCAATTCTGAGGAGAAGGACTTGGGATGCTGGTTAATGAGAAGCTCAACATGAGCTGGCAATGAGAGCTTGCAGGCCAGAAAGCCAATTGTATCCTGAGCTGCATCAAAACAAGTGTGAAAGGAGGTGATTTTCCTACTCTGCTTTCATTAGACCTCACATGGAGTACTGCATCCATCTCTGGGGTTCACAACATTAGAAGGATGTGGAGCTGTTGGAGCAGGTCTAGAGGAGGGCCATAAAGATGATCTGAGGATGAAACATGTCTCCTCTGAAGAGGTGCTGAAAGAGTTGCAGTTGTTCAGCCTGGAGAAGAGAAGGCTTTGGGGAGACCTTACAGCAGCCTTCCAGTAGCTACAAGAGAGCTGAAGAGGAACAATTTACAGGAGCCTAGTGACAGGACAAGGAATAATGGCTTCAAACTGAGAAAGAATAGGTTTAGATTAGATATTAGGAAGAAATTCTTTCCGGTGAGGGTGGTGAGGCAATGGAACAGGTTGCCCATCCCTGGAAGTGTTCAAGGCCAGGTTGGATGAAACTTTGAATAACCTGGTGGAATGGGAGGTGTCCCTGCACATGTCAGGGGTGTTGGAACTAGACGACCTCTAAAGTCTCTTCCAACTAGAACCATTCTATGATTCTGTCAAGTGACTGCAGCTTTCATTTTACTTGCCTGGGTTTTACAGATTGAAATTCCCAGCCCCAAAATCACAGAAATGTGATTTTATACTGCCACAGATCTATAATATGCAGCATCTATTTACAGCAAGTACATACAATCTGCCGGATGGGCAGCACTGATTTGCACCAACTGAGCTTGGGACCATCTGTGCGTGCACATTTGGGGGTGTGCTGAGTCTGCAAAGGGGTAGGGACAGCACATTCCCGTGCAGCACACAGGCATTCTGGGGAGTTCCCTTACAGCTTCAGCAGTGCCAGAAAGAGAGGGCAGGGGCACTACAGACCTTACCTAACCTGTAATTGGCATATCATCACAAATACCAGCAGGAACAGCAATACACTGATAGGCCAACCTGCTTTTCTCTACAGTTTGCAGCCCCTTGGCAATATGAAGGTATTTCTAAATGGAAAAATATACTAAAAAAGTAATAATATATTTCATGCAAATCAAGAACTATGGTGTCTTGAAGCACAGAATAAGGAATAGCAGCATAAGCAGAGAGCTCCACTTCGTACTGGGAAAGGAAGGAATATTTTGTATATACTTCTTGTCTTCAAAGGGACTTAAATGCAATCAAGAGCTTGTGGGCACAGAGAAATCTGCGTCCAAGATATTTTTCCTCTTCAGAGATTGTGGAAACCAGAACCCAAAGTGCATAAGCAGTTTCAATACTTCTTTTATATGCAAGGCGTGATACCTTTTATATGAAGGTATCCTCAAAATCATATGGGTATCTGATGTTCAGTCACTGAGACACAATTTCCTTTTACCTCCAGAACATGGTTGTACAAGTTTGGTGTCCTTCATCTTAGACCTTCATCTCATCCTTGAAGGGGGGATTGTTTTCTCATGCACTGAAGATGCAGCCTGAAGTACCACATGGCTCTAACTCATGACAAGTCTCTGAGATGCTGTAATGCTACTAATGCATCCCATAAACCAGACTAATGCAGTTTTGTTCAGCCTGCAGTTACTAAATAAATATTATCCCTTGCATAGCTCCATTTAAATTAAAAGGATATCTGAAGAGTAGCTGTGGCGTGAGGTGAGTTTAGCTTAAAAACAAACAACTCTTTGTGTTTAAGGTTGGTTTTTGTTTGTTTGTTTTGTTTTAAATGATCCTAGAAACCAACATGCAAAGAAAGACATATAAACATGTGTGGTGTAAATGCTTGCAGTAAGGATCATAGGCAGTAGGCAGAAAAACAGGATATGTTTGTTTCTGGAAGAGGACAGGGAGGCAGTATCTCCATTACTGCACTTTTTCATGTGTTTTGGAAAGAGGCAATCCATACATACCCTTAACTTACCTCACACTCATATTTTATGAAATTAGTTTAATGTAATGACTATCATAAAAATATAATTCCTGTCCTATAAGGTAGAAGCACTTTCTGAACATTTCCATGTGACTGGTGTCATGTTTGGACTTAGTTAAATACATTTTGACTCTGAAAGTAGGTTTGAGTTCATTTGCTACACCTCTAACATGAAACAAGGGACATCTCCTATATGTTTAATGTCCAGATTATTTAGAGGCCTCTGAATTTGTGAATGTGTGAAATTCAGACGCATGAAATGCTTTGCTATGAGTCATCAGAAAAGAGAACTGACTTCAGAGCACTTCGAGATGCGTGCTTGTGCTCATGATGATGGGTGAGCCTCTCTCAAAACATTATGTTAAAATGACATGCTTGTGAAATGACAACACATGTCAACAGAAAAAAAAAACCCTGAAATGCTGTGACCGGCTCAACTTCTCACCTACTTCTACAGTAATTCTAACACTACTTCCTGTAATACAGTAATTCTCATCATATACTCCTCAGTTTTGGAAAATTCATGACATTTCACAGTCTTTCTCAGTTCATTTACTTAGCTAAGAATATTCCCCCTTCTGTGGAACCACTGAATTCGCTGGTCAGGTTTATGTAACAGCAAATATTCAGTAAAAGATGTATGTCTATGTTGGGGGGCATGTCTAATTCTTCTATACCTAAGGGGCCAAAAATTAGGGGTTTTTTTTTCACAGAAAGCACACATCAAATACTTAGCACAGCGACATTCTATACAAGCAGCTCTGCTGGTATATCTGAGGTTTTACTGATGATTGGTATAAGTTTTCAGGAAACATAATGCTAGACCGGCCCCCCCTGGAGTGTGTACCTCAAATGAACTCAGATGTAGAAACATTTTCCCTTTTCCAAAGAGAAAACTGTGATGGCAGCTGGATAGCAGAGCTGTTTCACACAGATGTTATTGGAAGCAGGGTTTGCATCCTAGATGCAAATCAACATATGGCATACTAGGTACAATTTTATTTTTCTATCTTTACTGCTACTGTCTAAAGTTATTTATTGCTGGCAAGACTGAAAGAGGAACAAGCTAGAAAGTATTCCACAACAACTGCTGTGTAGGACACCCTCTTTCAAATGGATGAAGTATTTTAAGACACCCCTGGTGTTCTGCAAGTCTGGTGGTGTGGATCACAGGTTCATGCCTCACCTGCTTCAACAGAAACTTGGTCTGCTTCAGGTAACTATCGGATAAGACTTACCTGCACGTACTCTGCAGTGAAGTAGAGAACACGCAGTTATCTTCTGTTCCTGTTTGGTAGCAGCCAGTGAGAAGGGGTGATACCTTTCTGCTCCAGTCAGCTATGTCCTGACAGAGGTCCATGCAAGCAGTCGCTTAAGGAAAAAAAAACCCCAAAAAACCATGAGAATATTTTCTGTTTGTCTGTCACATATTTTTAACTGTACAACTCCTATCAGACTAACTGTACGTGTAAATTCAGTGTAATTAGATGCATTTTAACACTTGTCACCTAAAATGCTTTTATCCCCTCTGAATCAAGGACATCCCCAGCTGGGGGGAAACACAAACACAAAAGCCTATGCAGTTAGGATGTTTCTGTGGGTTAAGCCAGTGCAAACACTTGAAACACAGAGCCGGGTTTCTAACAGGACTAACCAGTCAGAACTTGGCTTGTGATTCCCTTGATTAACCATAAACAAAATACCATTTTAACAAACTTTACATAGTGCTTTGGAAGGGCAATTCTCCATCTGGTACTCCTCCATCTCTACAGTATTGACCTCAGCTATTCGCACTTCCCACATGTCCTGCTCCACTCCTAAAGTACTCTGTCATAAGATGTCTCTTCAATCATTTGCCCTTCTGTTTATCCCAGGTGAACTTCTCCAGACTTTGCCCCTTTGGATTTATCTCATTACTCTCTTTTTGCTCCGAAGCCCGCAGTCCTTACTGGACATCCAGCTCCACTGTAGAACAAAGCAGGAGGCTCTTGCTCTGCTCCCATCTTCCTGCACCCTTTCCAATCTCTGCTTTGGCTGCCATTGCATTTTCTTCCAACCCTCTGGAAAACCTGGCAAGCTTTTTTTCTTTTCTTTTGATTCTCCTATTTTATGGTTTCCTATCTATCTATTTACATCCTCCAGGAGACTCTTGCAAATATCTCGGTCTCTTACTCCCAAGTTCTTACAATTCCTAGAAGGAAAATATGTGTATGAGAACATATTAATTCACTGATGCACATGCACTTTTCATTCTTCTGTATGTTTAATTCTTTCTTTTTGTATACCTAACTCTCTCATTTCTCTGTAGTTCGAGGGGAATAGCTCATTTTTCCTGAGATCCATGCCAAGAACTACTTATTTTAGTTCAGGTTCTTGCTAATTACTTAAGGGAAAATGATCATGTAAGAAACACCTGGAAAGAAGTACAGATGAACTACTGAACCCCAAATGAATATTTCAGAATATTATAATTGAGCAATGTACATTTGTGACATATCAAACCTAGTAATTATGTAAGTGCCAAAGTTAGATCCTTTTACACGAAAAGGACTACTACAAATGTTATACTGGTTTCATTTAAAAGAACTTGAGGAAATACATGTTCATTGAATAAAATACAGAGAATGAGAAACTTCTGAGGAACAGGTAAGTTACAGAAACAAAATTCCAGTGTTGAGAATTACCTGCTGTTACAGAGATTCAAAGTGGAGTAATGAGGTCATTAATTTTATCTTTCTTTAGTTTCTATGCTTTGTGGGTTTGGTTTTTTTATACATATTTGAGCAGTACGTAACTCTAAATGGGTGCTTCTATAAAACAGTTCACAGTTAATAAGCTAATGTAGAGAGAAGAAATTACAAACAACTCAAGCAGCTAATATGTTGACTATTAATTAACATGAGTGATTCATTCAGTGTTGTAGCCAGACATAAAACCAGACTGAAAGATGAAAGGGCAATTTAGAAAAAGACTATTACTTACACAGTTATCAGCTGCAGTATCTGAGACCTCAAATACTGGCCTAATTACGGCTCATCTGAAAGGTATCAGGGCCTTATTCTCTACAGGAAGTATTAATAGAAAATTACTTGCTTTTCAAAGTCAGTAAGCCCATCTGCAGGTCCCATATCTACTCCTGCCAGACATATATCTTTTTACACATGGGTGGTCTGTCATATGATGATTGACTCAATCTTGACAAGAAAAGGGATAGAAAAATTATCACTTTGTGCAGATATGACCACTTGTGACTCTGGCAGGTGAATCAGTACAGATTGCCCAACACCAACTTAATTGCAAAAGATAACATTTTCGTCAGTTCTTCCATTTTCATAAGCACCAGCCAACATGCTTATCCTCTCTGTGTTAACTAATCCCCTCTCAGATTATGACTCCTGCCATATTTTGTCCATTGGGACCAGCCATAGGTAACACTAATATTCAGTGTCACTACTGAGCATTCAGAAGCTATTGGGCATTCCTTTGCATAGCAAAGCAGTGCTGAGTAGCACTCTGCTACAGGAACGCAGCTACTTGCAGCTAAAGTATTTCTCATTGTCAGCAAGCACATCACATTTCCACCCTTTAACTGAGGTGATATGTATGTATGCATGTTCAAAGGCAAATGAAAAACTGTTCTGCCAGGATACTGGCAGCCTGGATTATGAGCAGAAACAGACATGAGCAGGTGGTTTGAATACCAAGAATTTACCAAGCTTTAAGAAAATAAAAGCTTTTGCCCAGGTTTTGGCTATTAACAAAATTACATAGGATGAAAGTCCCTCCGACCATGGGAGGGAGTAAGCCAGTTCTGAAGTGAGTCTCTTGGATATTCAAATCTCATCAAACCGTAATTTTTATGTTTTTCCTCCCCAAAGGCTGGCCATTGGCCATCCGACTGAGGTACTCAGTTGAGGCGTTTTAGCCAGTCACAAAGATTATTTCTAAACTTGCTCATCTTGGTTCTCTTGCAAAGGAAAAACATCTCTGCTCTTGCCTTTCAGAGTTCATCTGAAACCAAAAGCAGGAGGTACCAAATGAGGCCAATGCTTACTCACATTTATTTACAAAACAGATGCTTTCCAAAAGTAAGTACAAGAAGGAACACAAACACCTAGTTACAAGATCAATCTCTAAGCTGTGTTTTAAAATAACCTTTCAGTGCACCTGAATGTCACTGAAAAAAAAAAAGGAAATAAACGACTACAACCTCACTTGAATAGTAAAGAACTGGCAGATGTGGAATCTGAATATTATAACTGCTAAGCAGAAACAGTAAGTCTCTCAGTGTGGGACACTTTTTTGTTTGTGTTAATTATATTAATTAGAATTAGAACTTCCACCACTCCAATTTCTTGCAGCTGTGTGGTGCTAGTTGCTATTGTTAGCACTCACAAAAAATACTCCAACAGAGGGCACCAAGAAAATTACTTATAATCTGAACACCCACACAATCTTGTCACATTGGAAAGACTGCAGACAGCATAACTAATAAAGTTATTGTGCTATTTTGAAAGAATAATAGCATGTTTGAAGAGACCACATTAACCCTGTTGTAAAGTATTGATTGCACTCTATAGTAAAGGAAATGAAACAACAAAGACATAGTGTTTTAATTCTTTTCCTGTTTGCTCTTGCTAGTTTTACTCTTTTTTAATTTACACCTATATTTGAGAACACAGAGAATGTATCACCTATAGTTCACAAAGGCAGTTTTATTTTCATAGACACTTTTTCAGCAACTTGGTGTTTTTTAGGATTATATAATTCAAGCAAGTGGTTGTGAATATGAAAGAAATTTCCATCTAAAATTGGTTGAATCCTGTTTATCATGTTTCCTTCTCTGTAAAAAAAAAAATAAAGTCAATTAAAATGTCAAAATATGTCAGCTGATTGGTTCTGGACATTTCAGTTTAGACATGTTACCTAAAAAAGGTATAATTATCATTTCAGTTGCTAAGAAAATGCTCTAATTTCATACCAGTGCATTACAAACAAGCAAAGCAAGTAGTGCCTTTTTCAATAATTTGCTGGTTTTTTGAAAGCACATCTGCTTGCCTACATCTAAAATACAATGCCACAGTATAAAACTGTTATAGATGAGGCTGAGGCAAATATTCAGGATGATTTTAAGATTGAACATGTTCACAGCATTTAAAACATTGGTCCTCTCATTAAAATATTCAGATTTAGTTACTTCTACTAGATTTGTTTAAACCTGATAAAAGTTACTTTCTTATTCTGTGCTAAACTGTAGCTTTAAAGGCAAGAGGACAACTGAATTAGCAGCGAATGATGGACAATACAAACACCATCTTTTATAAACACCAATACATAAAAATCAGTTATCACTCTGTCATATTGTAAATGAACACAATTTCTAATCAGTCTCTGAGGTGATTTCATATATATACAAAATCACTTCACCTTTTTTTTATGTCTTCAAATGGTTCTCTTAAGAGCATGATTCCTGTAATTGCATTTCCTTCCTTTTCTATGAGAGTATCTGTAAAGACATTTGGCATCTCATCAGCAAAAACAGCAGATGGAGAAAGGCCTTCCTACGTGCTCTGTCAAGGGAATTGCAAGTTTAGGTGGGGCTTTAATAGACATCAAGGATTTAGTGACATGCCAAAGATTGCATGCCTTCCCTGTGCTTATTATTTGTGCCTTTCTCTTTTAATAGAAATGAAAACAATTACTGTGCAGAAAACATTTAGCTTCTCTCTGAGAGTATCATACCATATGGTATGGGGGATGTATAGCTGACAAAATGAATGTAAAAATGAAGCACATACACTTCAGATGATGCTAGTTGAACTAAATTTATGCCTGAAATTTTAACTGAACTGATAGAAAAGTTTACAAATAGCAAAAAACTCCCTATGCTAAAAGCATTTCAAATAAAACATTAAAATACTTGTTAGTGAGTTTGGCTTTATTTAAAAATGGCCTTGGGGGCCAAAGAACATTTAAACCGACAACTAAGCCCTGCAATTATAAGAACGAAAATCAACAGAGTTTTTCCAAATAACAGTCTTGTTATCACATGATAGCGCATGAAATTGCAAACAGAGCACATACTTTTCTCAGTTACTGGGAAAAGAGATTTTCCTGATAGGACATGATGTTCATAGATGAGGCATGAAGATATTTGTACTGGCCATTCAAGCAGGCGAATAAAACCCCTTTTGGTAGGAGAGAAAATTCACAGCTTATATCTTGCATATTTCTCAGGGAGACATTGAAAAAACCTGTATCTGATGACTTAAACCCTCAGCAAATTTACCAAAAAACCCCCGAAACTATCCTGAATTTTCACTTTCTGTGAGTCAATAAATGTGTTCCCAGAAAGTTCATTAGTATTCTCAAAATTCTTCAGGACATGAAGTCAGTGTCAAAATTCTCCATCAGGCACACATGTGAAACGCTTGGGATTGTACAGATTCTAGAGCTGGATGAAAAGATTTTGTAAAGGGCCTTCAACAGCCTAATCTCTTTCAAGCTTTCATGGTATGAGTTCTCTCCTTGTCTTGTAGAACAGAGAGAATTTCTGTTATGCTCTAGAACTCAGTGAGGAAATACAGAAAAAAAGAGACCTCAGCATAAGGCAGACCTTCATTAACATGGCGACAAAATTCACATCCTTGCAGCAAATCTTATCCATCGAAAGTGGGAAAGCAGAAAGAAAAAAAGGAAGATTAAATAAGATTTTGGGACTTTGGGAACAGCATAACATTGAAATATTAGTTACAGTGTTATAAAAGCACAGGAGAATTGTATCGAGAACACTGCAGCTGCAGCAAGATCTCTTGAATCAGGTTTCAGACAGCTCAGAATCTGGGTGCACAGGGGAGAAACACGAGCTATTAATTGCAATATTAATCATGTATTACCACTGTAGTATTGCAAAGCATCATGTCACTGCAAGCCCAAGACCAAATGTCAGTAATTTCTGCAAGTGCTGAATTCCTTACACCAAACTGCTACAGAACCTTATTTTCAGGGGGAAAAAAGTAAAGGTATATTTCAATTGGGCTGCCTGAGCAGATCCCTGACCAAAATTCACAACAGTCACATAATTTTAAACACATTTTCTGAATACTAAGCACCAGGCATAGAACACAAAGAAAGGTCTTGAGGAGTTTCTCTGGTCACTTTTTCTATGCATGTTTTTTCCTGACTTCTCTTTCTCTTTGATCACAAGATTATTCTGGCGTCTATATCATCCTTTCCCTCACCACTGCCTGCTGTCCAAGGACAGCTACATGCCCAGCCACTGTGCTCCTTTTACTGCCCTCACTACAGAATGATGATTTAATTTTGGCTTCCTCAAAACACAAACGTGCTAAGAAACCAATAATCTACATTTCTGGCGTATCACTTCCCAAAATGGTACTAAAGCATTTTATGATCTGTAAACCTCCTAATCTACACCTTCAAAAATCTTTTGCAATGATCAATGTGCAAATAACACATGCACATATTCAGGGTGCTCTGCCCACTACTCCTGAACTCACTGATTTTTATAGCTGTGCGAGAAGAGTAACAAAAACCTCATGGCACATCCCCATCAGTTTCAAAGAGTCACCAAAGCACGGAAGTGAATGTGATCAGTCCCATATATCATCAGCCAAGATTGTTTTCTCCACACAAAGAAATGCAGAAAATGACGTCTTTTTTTCCTTTCAAACAAAGGACACTCAGATTAGCTGAAAGGCTCAGGTGATTGGATACAAGACATTAAGGCATTTGTCTGTGAAATACAGTTCAAATTCAGACCAGAAAGCTGAAGGTCTCAGACATCCAGATCACAGAAACTGCCATTGCTATGGCGGGTAGCTTTGGCAAAGACAAAGGATTGCATAACCTGAATAACTAAAACAACCTCTAGGATCCTGGATATTTCCCAGGGCATGCAGAGTAGGGCTGAAATACATTGGTAAGATATCTCATGGAAAGTTGCATTTTTGTTAGTTGTGCTGTATCTGTACTGGGGATAAACAGAGGGCTTTCAGTCTCGCAGGGCTGTCAATCTGTCATCTTACACACACAGAGAGAACAGGTTTTGCCTTTTAAAAGAAAGAACACTGTGAACAGAAACTCATCATTAATCAAGGCTTATTTCTCCATGTGAAGAAAAAAAAGCAAAGTCAAGTCACCATCTCCACATTTGGAACTCTATTCCACTTCACAAGCTGTGGATAAAGAATATAAAGTAGAATCCGAAAGTTTGTCCTTAGAGAGAGGAAGAAGAAACACTTAGGTCTCTGTGTGGGATATGCTGGTCTGTGGAAGTTGAATAAACTTGTACAATACACGATGCGATGACTCACAGTGCTTGATGGAGGAGCACTGTATGCTATCCATCAAACATTTGCTTCAAGACAATCCTTGAAACTTTGAACACAGCAGGACGAGTAGATCACAAACCTCTCTGTAATCTCTGCGTGCTGCTAGGCACTCTACCTGCCTTGTAGCAATAATGGTTATAAAAAACCCTCCATGTGCCAACCTGAAATAAATTAATGAGGCTGCTTATAATTTATGACTGGATAGGTAGGCTTCCACTTTGTGATCCCAAAGACTTGTTGGAGTACTCGTTGTAAGCATAAGCCAATAGAAAAACCTATCTCCTCCAGGTGCTAGAAATGCAGATTTCATTGTAAATCAGGAATGACTCAAACCCCTCACAGTCGATGATTAAAAAATTACAGTAAAAATAATTTTTACTTAAGTGCTTGCTAACAATATATTCCTATTAATTTTATTACTGACAACCCTCTCTGAGATCTATAGCACATAGATAAAACAGTAATTACTGTACGCAAAAGCAAAGACTAATTTAGAGAGATATTAGCAAGAGCAATTTTTGGAACTTAAAGGTTGAAACATTTTCAAAATTAAGTTGATTAGTCATTGAAATCTATTACGAGGCAAAGTGTTGGTTAAAGACAGACTCTACAAAAAATAAAGACTGAATACTTCTTCAGGCCTTTAATTTAGCTGAAGGCAAGTGTGGTCATTTAAAAGAGGGTATCATTGGATGACACCACTGCTGATGCTGTTACATGTAAAGCACACAAATGATCCATTCTAGTGGCCTTAAAAGCTAAATTTTGAAATCTCAGCAATTTTTACCATTTTGAGCGATTTAATATATATTTTTCTCTTCCACATAGCTTGAAAATGCCCTCAAGGAGGGTGCAAGGGAAAGCAGGGAGGCAGGGCAGAGACTTATGAGATCTGGCCCAATCTAGCAAACTATTATCATCAGGCATGATGAATGAGGCTCTGATTTCAGTGGGACTATTCACAGTACCACGTGGAGAACCTCTGTTGCTGGACATGGTTCTCATTGATTATGTAACAACCAAATAACCAGACCTGAAATGCTATAAAATGCATCATCTGAGTGCATTGAAAAATAGGGGGAAAATATATTCTCTAATCTTTATACTTGTCAGTGTTACTTGTAACCTCAAATGCAAAAATGCAGGCAGAAGTGAGATCTTAAACAGACTATACTCCTTAATAAATGAAGTATTTAGCACTCTGGAATTAACAATTCTAATCATAAATGCCAGGCAACCACTTTTGAACTGCTACCACAGCTAATTACTCCAGTGGGAAGGGAAACAGCAGAAAGGGCATTTCAGCTGTGCAAGGACAGGTTCTCTCTCAATTTATATTTTGTCCAAATAAAACCTGTAGTTAGATGGAGTTCATGGGAATCTTAACCCTTCCCTCTTAGGAACAGAAGGGTTTCTGCTAACTGTCTTTTTCTTCCTACTGAATAAGCTAGTGATTTTCTCCAACACTAACATAATTTATATTTATAGTTTTCTTTTTTCATTTTATCGTTGTCTATTATCTCCTCTGGGAAAATGATTTAATGACATTGTTGTCTTAGTGGTGTTATAACTAGTGCTATCATTATAGTGGTGCCACATGGTGAGTAGTCATTAAGTGCTGGCGCTCAGGTGGGCACTGGAAAAGCAGTAAACAACTAGCTACCTCCTCTCACTGGTACACTGCATGAGAGAAACCTGCCAAATTATTGTGAACAGGACCTAAGGGGTATTGTGGCATTTCCTGGAGACTGAAATATTCCTGACTTAGAAAGCCTGAAGGTCAGGTCCACTAGAAATTACTATGAAACATTTTTTGGGGCTCAGATTAATTCATAATACCTCCTTTGAGGTGTCTGAGACTAAAAGAGAGTGCTCTTCTTTGGAGTATGAGGCAGCCAAGAGGTGGGAGGAATAGACTAGAATGTGGAGAAAACCAGGCTGAGGTCCTACAGATTCCCTCAGCTCTCCTAGACCAGTTTTGAGTCACGAAGATAATAAACCACCCAAACCCAAGCTGAGGGTGAAAAATGGCCAATCCTTCATACAGAAACACCACCTTGCAAACTGTATCAATGTTACTTCTGCCATCAGTACTATAAAGATGTAAGATTCCTTTTTGTATCCTAAATGTCCCTGCCTAGAAGAGATGGCAGCTCAAGAACAGGATAGGATAATGCAGAGTGCAACAGTAAAATGCATTGATCCAGTTGTCGAACCTGGAGAAATTGCCCTTGTGTAGGCCAAAGGGAGATCCATAAGAACATTTCAATCTGGAAATATTGCTGAGAACCTGAGGACTGTGGTTTGTTCAAGGGAAGGGGCTTCTGGAAGGAGTTAGGCAAAACAAAGGATGTGGGCTTATTCACAGCACATAAAAGGATGGTACTGTAGTACAGTATATTTGTCACAGATGATGAAGGTTGACATTGCATTTGCCATAGGTATTCTTGAACTGTTCTACTGTCCTCTAGTCTGTCATTGCTGAGATAAAACGGACAGTAATACAACTCAGCTGAGTAGGTAAAAGTCGTGATGATGAAGAATCATCCCAGCACAGACAGGAAAAAAAGCATCCAAGTTCATTATAAAATCTGCCAGATTATTCTACATGAAGTGTAAAGCCATTTTCCTTTGATCTTCATTGAAAAGAAGAGAGTTTTAGAGTCCAGTGGAGATACATTTTTAAACTAAAATAAACAATTGGGCCAGGTAAAACAATTCTCTCACAGAAATGTCTGAACTAACCTTTTTTTCAAGAAACAACAAATTTTATAACAAGCTTCCAGGTAAATCCCACTAATTCTGCTCTACAAAGTTTTTAGTTTTCAACACTCTCCAGACTCAAATAAAATTATTATTAAATGTATTACAGTATCCTGTTTCAGGTAGCATTGTCTTCCCCAATGCTTTTCTCTCCAACCTCTCTGATTTCTTCCTGTAAAGTTATTCTAGAGAAGGAAGAAATCTTCCAGGTATTACACAACTAAAGCTGGATACAAGAAATGTAAGTTTTAAATTTAGAACTAAAAAAAAAAAGAGAGAGAGAAGAATAGAACAACTTTACACACAGCTTCAGCATCCTGACATACAGTAATTCAGAGTGAGTCACTTTCCATCCAGCAAGCAGAGAGTATGGTAATTCAACTGCTGATAAACTATCTGGGCAGAAGGTAGCCTATTTTGGATAAGATATATACACATCTATTCTTGGAGTAGGTAGCCTTTTCCATTTTAGTAGCTTAATTTAAAAACTGAGAATTGAAAACTTCAGCTCTAAAATGAAGGAATATAAAAGAGGAAACTTACGGCTTTATGATAGATATCTGAAATCTTGGACTTAAAGTCCACAAAACTGAGGTAGTAACATTCTAAGAACAACCAGAAAATAGCTGTCAGACCCCAGAGACAAAGTCTTTATGAGTTTGTAAGACTTGTCTGATGAGACTTTGCAGTTTTGAAGAGAAGTTTAGTAGCAGACTTATGAGAGACTATTCTAATAGAGAAAGCTTGTGTGGAGTGACATGAACAATCACTATACCAGACATCAGTTTTGACTTGTGAGTCTGCTGAGTATGTATTAATGTGGCTTGATTAATTTCCTTTGGGAATGAAGTCTTCCTGAAACTATAGACAAGATGGCAACCATGATCTCTTAGCAATTCTTTCTGCAAAAGTATTTTCAGAGCATTAACAATTCCTCAGGTTTACATGAGATGAAGAAATAATTCAATATCTATTCCTCCTTCTTTGAGAGGTCATATACCTCTACCCCAGCTGACAAACTTACGTCATAGGCTGAAGAAGAGAGGGCTATATTTTGTTTAGCATTTCCCTGCCCAGGTCTCCTTTTCCCTGCAGGTAATATCAGAAAACTTCTGCCAAGTATGAACTTTCCTTTTCTAGTGGGCTGTCACTGATCAGCAGTGTAGCCCCAGATATGAAGTGCACATAGCTGGGACCCAGTCTTGCTTTCAGCTGGAAGCCAGTGAGATTGCAAAAATAAATGTGAGTATAGTCCTGGACTTTAAATATCTTTAATCATATTCCTGTTCCCTTGAGTGCAGACTGACTGATTGCAGATTCCAATTCTTATTTCTGGCTATCATTAAAATTTGTGAGGGTAAGGTTGAATCGAAAGCTGGGCTTCTTCAGCCTCTTTCTTATTCAAATCATAGCCATCTCTTGCTTAACAGCAAGAACCTGAATACATTCCTTTTTAATGGATAAATGTGCCAGAGCCCTGGCTAATATTTTTTATATCGTCACTTAGTCATGGTTGTTTATGCTCAGGGTTGTATTCTTTCAACCATTTTATATTCAGGCAGACTTCTCAACACTCTCATATGTATAAATTTCCAATTAACAAGAAGAGGTGGAAACAAAAATTTGGATCTCATAGAAGTTTGGAACACACCACTGTAACACCAACAGGTATTACAGGGGGACTAATTTTTCTCCTCAAAGCCAAGCCTAGCTTTCTTTCATTTTGGCAACAGGTTTTAAAGTAATCTGTATAGGACATTTATGCCTGGATAAGCCAAACAAAGTCACTACCTATCCCATCAGACCTGCTCAACACTACAGAGTTCTGCATTACTTAAAAGTCGTTTGTGATTGGTAAGTCACAATGATAAATCATTTGTGATTTATTTATTTCACTTCAAGGTTTTCTGATATAGGTCTTCTTTCAGATAAGAGTTTGACAATATGTGCTGTTGAAGATCTAATGGTAATCTCAAAAACGGTGTACCCATTAAGGGAAGGAAGACTGAATTCTCAATCTATTGTACTTCTAAATAATTAATTTGCCTTCAAGCCCCCTTAATAAACTAATCACTGGATGTAGTACAACTGGACGTAGCAGCACTGTGAGAGGTCTTGAGGCTATGAGTGACTTGCATGTCATTTGTATCCCTAGATAAATCACACCATCCAAATGAAGTTTTTGAATTTTTGTCAGAAGAGGGACCCATGGTTTGACATTAACAAATGCATTTCAGATGTTCCTTTTCCATGAGATGTCTCCTCTGCAACCTCCGAATCTGTTAAACTTTGGAACAAAAAAGCCTAGAAAAAGATATCATAGAATCATAGACAGGACCTTCAAGATCATCCAGTTCCAACCCCTCCCATGGGCAGGGATGCCATCCACTACACCAGGCTGATCAGGGCCCCATCTAACCCGGCCTTGAACACTTCCAGGAATGGGTCATCCATAGTTTCTCTGGGCAACCTGTTTCAGTGCCTCATCACTATCACAGTAAAGAATTTCTTCCTAGTATCTAATTCAAACCTACTTTCTTTCAATTTGAAGCCTTTCCCCCTGTCCTGTCACTACATGTTCATATAATTAGTCTCTCTTCATCTTTCATGTGTACTTCCCTCTACTAATGGAAGGCCACGATTAGGTCACTCCAAAGTCTTCTCTTTTCCAGGCTGAACAAACCCAATTTTCTTAGCTTGTCCTCACTGGAGAGCTCTCTAACTGTCTAAACAACTTGGTGGCCTCCTCTGGACTTGCTCCAACAGGTCCATGTCCTTTCTGTGCTGGGGATCCAGAGCTGGATGCAGCACTGCAGGTGGGGTTTCACAGGAGCAAAGCAGAGGGCCAAATCCCCTCCTTTTCCCTACTGACTACGCTGCTTTGGATGCAGCCTAGGATACACTTGGCTTTCTGGGCTTCGAGTGCATGTTGCTGGGTTATGTACAGCCCCTCATCCACCAGCACTCCCAAAATTATATTTAAGTGTTTCAAGGCCTATAACTTGACAATTCACAAACTGTGTGCTCTTTAAGGTTCTCAAGACAAAATTACCCAGTTCCGCATTTCTTTATATGTACAAAATATCTCCATGTTTCTTGAGCTAATCACAACATGCTAAGCCTGTGTTAAAGGTGGATGAAAAGTGCGACTTTATTTCACATCATGTTGATTTTAAGTTTGTTTCTTTCATGTGTTAACTTTTTACAAACATTTTACTCTCTGAATTTTAAATGTGCATGTTTGCTCAATTAAGCTACAAGTATATGCAGGTTTACCTAATAAGGAAACAGAAGCAATACTGTGTGATTTATCCTCCTGATCACGGATGACTACATAGCCCCAATTCTGCTGCTAAAATGATAACTCAAAACCCATCTATGTATTTTCCTTTTATATTAATTTTTCTACCATCTTTTGTTTTCACTGCATTGGATTAACACCTGCAAGACCTCATCCAGCTCAACCATTCTCTACTGTTGGATCTCTTTGTCTATTTCACTTCAGTGCAGCAAATGTTCTAAGGCCATCTGTCCATTTTTCTTCACAGTTTCTCACGAATCTTTGCAGAACACATTGAGTGTCCCTTTGGACCTGTTCGAAAACCTGAGCGAACACCTTCAACTGAGTTCAAGCTCAGCTTTAGTGTTGTGGACTTTAAAGCTCTACGTGCTTTCAAACCACTGCAAGCAGCAGGTAGAGGTACAACAATCTAAAAAAATCTGTAGCAGTAAAATCTACTTTTGCAAGTCCTCAGAAACTTCTAAAATCTTTTTGGTGTCTTCGTCAATGGCACAAAATAATGCTTCCTCCTATGTTTCTAATGAGGAATATGAGCATGAAGCTGTGATGAATGGCATGGGGATAGAAGTCAACTGGTAAAAGTCTTGTAGGGAATGTGGAAAGGTGCATTTGCTTAAACACAGGCATGCGGAAAATGTGTCGCAAGAACTTGTTCAAAACCAAGCAGTTCTGAGGAATTTAATGCCTTCATAATCACCAATCAATGAATCACTCAGATATTCTGAGTTTTAGCTATTAGCTGTCTCTCAGAGACCAGCTCTCAGTGTCCTTTGCTTTAGACAAATAGTGTCTTCCAGAACAAGACCCTATTAAAACAGAGACTTTTACAGAACTGTTTCTTTGATATTTAGACAAGCTCAGGGACCAGTTTCTTTCTGGGCTGGATCCCGGCATGAGGAATGCACATTACAATGTAATTTTGAAGAGATGGAATTCAGTAAAATAATTTATTTCAGAACAAGGCCATAACTCACTCCTTCTTGAAGGCTATTCCCATGCTATATTTCAGTTGTCAACTACTTTGTCTGCTCAAAGGAAAAACAAGACAGTATTTGGTCAATAACAGGAAAAGTGCTCTTTTTAAAAAATCATACTTAAAGGCTATTTTATCAGAACTGCAGAAGTGACTAGCAGACCCAAGTAATATCCCATCTCTGGATAGATGGTGGAAAGTTCTGCCCTGAAAGGTGGACATTGCCAAGAATGGTGGTCAAGTGAGAATGGGAGGCTCAGGATGAGAAATTATAGAATGATAGAATAGAATAATACAATCATTAGGGCTGGAAAAGACTTCCAAAATTACAGAGCCCACCCTTTGACTGAACAAAATGCCTCACAGCAATCTCTGTAGTCACGCAAGCCTGTCACTAGCTTTGATGACGGGGCTGAGGAATGTGAGCAAGAGCTGCAGAGATACCCTGTTACCAGGCAGATCACCTGTTGCATGTCCTGGTCCCACCATGTACCACAAGTGTCTCAGTGAATGTGGGGTGCTCGTGTTTGGAAGCTGTTATCCAGGTCCGCCTGTGCACACGCGATATATATCAGTGAATCCCCATCCCTTTTAGACCTTCTGACTGCCCCACATTTGCTTCCAAACAGCAGCTGTATGAGGGGAAGCTGTTGAAAGGCATCAGTAAGACTCTCAGCATTGTCTCTTCCTCTTCAGTCCACATGTTCATGGTTTCTTAAGACAAGAGTGTTGACTGCTGATTCTCTGTGAAATTAGCACGCTCTCAAAAAGCCTCTGTGAGTACTAGGCATTAAAATAACATATTTAATTGAAATTTGAAGTATATTTCATAGAGATATTGTTTTCAGAAGTCAAAATACAATGAAACTCCTGCCATGGGCATTGTTGGATAAGAAAACCTCAATCAACAAAATTCTCAATATTCTTTAGGATCTCCAGCCTCGGAGAGCCAGAACTTCAAGGCCTTGGATCTTGCTAAGGCTCACAAAATAAATGAGCAGATTTTCTCAAAGGAAGCAAATGTGCAGAGGGGTGGAAAGTTGGATGGGAGCAGCAGGATAATGAGAATACTCGACTATCTTTTTTTGAAAAATTTCATTTAAATCTCTCCAAATCCTCTTGTGCTCTAGTAGAATAGTTAAAAGTTCCTGAAAAAGAAAAGAGGGAAGAGGGAAATATTTTTCCTGGTTAAGAATATGTAATTTACTATAACATGTAATATAATTTACTATAAGTCTCTAGACTTTACATACTGTTCAAATACCATAGGAACATACCATGTTAGATGTGGATTCTATCAGAAAGCACTGGAATATTGCTAATTTAAGATATTTTGCTGTGAGATGATATATTATGCTAGACATCTGTCAGTCATTATAGATATAATTAAGTGATAGCCTGTGTTAAAAAATACGTTGTGGTGGGCTTAGCAACACCCAGAAGTATAATGGGAAAGTTTAAACTGGAAATACAAAGAGGGTAGAGGCATCTAGTAGAGTTTCAGAACCAGTTTCTTGAAACTGACAGAGACTTATCTGACACTTTATTTAGATGTTGTAATTATTAAGATAAAGACTGTACCTTCCTTAAGCTCCAAATAGCCATCAGGCTGGAGGGAAAGGTGTTACTCTGGGGTGTTTCCATTTTTCTGCTGTTATGTTAGACTTGCATTTAGCATACAAGTTGTTAGCTCAGACACTTTTTAAAAGATGTGCAACGCGTAATATAGATTTGCTTGCTCTTAATTGAAAACACAAAAATGGGTGAAACATTTAGAGCTCTAAAAATATAAAAGCTGGAGCAAACAATAAATCCATTCATGTCATATAGCATAAAAAATACATCAAACCTGAAGCGTAAGTTTAAGTATTTGTCAGGATGCCAAGTACGGTACGAGGACACACAGAATGAACTACACATAATAGTTCAACAGATGCACACACATCTGAGGGAAAAGTGGAGTCACATGCACACCTCACCCCTACCTCTCAAGCTTGAACTCTCTAGTCAAGGAAAGAATAGCAATCAAAATCCATTTTGTTGCTTTTTAATAGCAACAGAATAATGGGAAAGGATTAAATCTCAAGGGACTCCTGCTGGAACATATGTAAGCTATCCGGATAAAGCCCAGATGATTGTTCATCATCAGTGAGATCCATCACCTCAGAGCAATGAAATAAGCAGCAACCTGGAGCTGCGCATTCACCATCACATAACAACCTCTCCCCCACTCCAGACAATCTGCAGTGCTGATCACTGGAGATAGCTGCAAGCCTGTCATGGAGCTAAAAGGGAAGGAGACATTAGTCTTACTCTCCTCTGCCCTCCCAAACAACTCATGAGTTGTCTGGCTTGAAGTCACTTTTAGAATGTTAGTTGTATAGCTCCCAGCATGAAGGCAGGCATCAGATACCCACATACTCCCTCACACCAATATGTCTTGGTATATCTTTTTGATTAACAACAGAAATGGTGATGTATCCTCAGGCATTAGAAGCTGGGCTGGCACACTTCTTTCCTTCACCTTGCTCAGAACAATTTCCCATCTGGTGCATGGCCCATCCTTCCTGAAATACTGGGTGTCATGAGATCATCTCACACAGCTCCCATTCTTCTTGAAGTTCAAACAAAGAGCCAGTGTTCACTGAAGCACGTGGTTTTATAGTTCATGGTGAGCATGCAAGTTGGTTTTCAGCCACTCCACCCAAATGAAGGACAGGGTTTTCCAGGTGTAGAGTTTTTTTAGTATTGGGTGTGTGTGAACTGCATGGTATTTTGCATAATACATTGTGGTTCACTTTTTCTTTTTTTTTTTTGCCGTGAAAACCTGAGGGCTTGTGGGGCTTAAAGGCAAATATATCAATTGCCAGGCAATGACTGGAAAGGATTTGGAATCACAGCAAATCTGTGATGAACCTGGATTGAATTTCGAATTTGCAATAAAACCTGTGAGTTTCCAGTGGTTTCAAGTTCAGTTGTAATCATTATACAACATCTCTAATTACAAGTTGCCACGCAAGAAAGGAAATCTAATAAAAAATAAGTTAAAATAATTGGAGGAAATTATGTTTATTTAAACATAAATTCCAGCATTGGTGACTTTATCTGTTATTCCAAATGCTTTTTGGCTAAGCTCTGGAAGTGTAAGAACCTGCAGTGCTTCTAGAAACAGAGAACGAGGCCTTTACTATAGGGCATACCTGGGGTCTGGTATCAGACCAGTATCAGGAGAGAGTATCCTTTGTCACAACCCCGGCTGTCAGAGTTGCACAGCTGCACGCAGACCTGTCTGAAAGGTCAGATAGTGATCACACTTGGAAATGATAGGATAATGGCAATACTGTTTATTACCATTCCAATTGCGAACAATGAGCTTTTACTGGCGTTAGGAGCCAGACAAGTGTTGCCAAAGAAAGCAAAAACACGAACCCTGACTCGAGGAAACAGCCAGGCTGATTGATGCGCGCAGATAATACCACGCTCGCCACCCGATCCATATACCGCGTTTCCAAGAGCGAGATGAGCCAACAGATCCCACCGGAGGCGTGGGGACTTTCCCCGGCAACCAGCGCCCGAGAC